>JAVXUP010002175.1:0-153773 GCA_033070095.1 Escallonia herrerae | reverse complement strand
TTAACCATAATTAAACTCTAGTTTACAGTAATTATTCCTAATTAAACCCAACTAACTCCGATTAGCCCTAATTAAAACTGATTAACCCTAATTAACATTAATTAACCCTAATTCACTGTTAATTTAATTTCTAATTAGCCTTAATCACCGCTGATTAATCTGTAGAAACCCTGATTGTCTTGATAAATCGTAGACAAACCCTAATTAAACCCAATTAGGGTAATTAATTGTAATATGTTCTAATTAGGCTCAACTAGCCCTGAGTAGCCCGAATTAGTCCAAATTAATCCCTGAATAACACTAATTGAGTCTAATTAAACGCAATTAAATGTAATCAACCCTAAATAGCTCAAATTATCCTAATTTCCCCTAATTAACGCATTAACTGGGCATGTTCACCTTATTTCTCGGTACAATTATTTGGTTATAGTGAACTTGAGCAGAGAAAATCATCATTCTTAAATCCTTTAATACATAACAATCCACCAAATCGGGATTCTCAAGTAAATCCGGTGCTTTTGGTTGGTAACTAACAGACTCAAAAATTTTCCTTAGCTCGTCATGTTGAACAATCTAGTCTAAGTTCTTATCTTTCGAGACTTTAGATAACACTTTTGGCTCGCAACTTTCCATTTCTGTAGAAGAGAAGACTTTCTGAGGCAAAAGATCTTTTTAGCCTGTCGTAGACATTTCCTGCCCTCCATTGTTCTTGAGATAATTAGATGGTAAATATACACAGTTTTCTTCTAACCTATCCCATACGCCTGATATATGGCTTGCCTTTCAACTGATGGATTGCAACCAATATCAAGCAACACAAATCTCGATGCCCCAACCAAATTTATGCCCTATATAGCTTGCCTTTCAAACCTTATTTAGCTCGAATTAGCCCTCATTAGCATTAATCCTATTTTGCTCCAATTTGCCCTAATCAGCCATGGTTTCGGCGTCGAGAGTTGTTTTGCTTGATATTGGCTGGAACCTATCAGTTGAAAGGCAAGCCATATGTCGGGCATATAGGAAGAAAACTGTGTATATTTACCATCTGATTACGTCAGGAACAATGGAGGGTAGGAAATGTTTGCGACAGGCTAAGAAAGACCTTTTGCCTCAGAAAGTCTTTTCTTCTGTAGACACGGAGAGTTGCGAGCCAAAAGTGTTATTGAAGTCTCGAAAGATAAGATCTTAGACGAGATGGTTCAACATGATACGCTAAGGAAAATTTTTGAGTCCATAACTTACCATCCAAAAGCACCGGGTTTACTTGAGAATCCTGATTTGGTGGATCGTTACATAGCAAAGGATTTAGGAATGATGCTTTAATTTCTCTGCTCTAGTTTACTATAGCCAAATGATTTTGTACCGAACCTAAATATATAATAGCTAATTAAGGTGAAAATGCTGAGTTAATGTGTTAATTAAGGGCAATTAGGGCAATTCGAGCTATTTAGGGTTTATTACAGTTAATTGCATTTAATTAGACTCAAATAGTGTTATTCAGGGATTAATTCGGCCTAATTCGGGCTAGTTAAGCCTAATTAGAATATATTACAGTTAATTACCCTAATTGGGTTTAATTAGGGATTGTATACGATTTATCTGGACAATCAGGGTTTAATTAGGTTAATCAGCAGTGATTAAGGTTAATTAGATATTAAGTTAATAGTAATTAGGGTTAATTAGGGTTAATTAATTTTAATTATGGCTAATTAGGGCCGATTAGGGCTAATAAGAGCTAAATAGGATTAATGCTAATGAGGTCTAATTCGACCTAAATAGGGTTAACTAGAGTTAATTGGGTTAAATTAGACTTATTTATTGTTGATTAGGGCTTAAGTAAGAGCTAATTAAGGTTAATTTAAGTTAATGTGTTAATTAGGGTTAATTGGGATTGAGGCACTTTAGAATTTGTTGAGTTCATTCGTAGAGTTGATATTGTCCCACCTGTGATTGAGTCCAGGGTTTAAGTATACAGTTAGGGTTAGATAGTATTTAGGATAATTAGGAATATATTAATAGGGTTTAATTAGAGTTTAGTTAGGGTTAATTATGATTAATGGGGATTAATTATGTTTACTTAGAATTAAACAGGGTTTTTTAGGTTTAATAATAGTTAACTAAGTAAATGAGGGTGAATCGGAGTTAATTACGTATATATAACCCTAACTGAAAACTCACAAAAAAAAAACCTTACACTTTCATTAGTCGCTCAAATTTTACCCGAAACTTTTATTATTGCGAAATGGTCCAAAACAAAATCTTTACGATAATTTATGTGCTAGAAATATTATTAACGGGTTGTTACGCTATCCGCTTTACAAATCGTCGCTAAAAGTATATCAATGCTAAGAAAAATAATTGATCACTAAAATACACGTCAATGTTAAGTATTAAAAAAAATATCGTCGCTCAAACATTTTAATTTAATTTGTTTAAAGTATTTGGGGTTTCGGGGTATTACACTCTTGCAAACTTATGAGAAAAATTTGTCCTCAAATTTTACGTACCTGTAATGTCGAATAGATGAGGGTAAGCACTTCGCATGGCCTCCTCTAGTTCCTAGGTAGCCTCCTCGGTAGTGTGATTCCTCCAGAGTACCTTTACTAGCGGTATCACTTTGGTCCTCAGTATTTGTTCACGACGGTTTAATATATTCGCCGGTATTTCCTCATAACTCAAAACCTTCTAGATATCCTCAAGGCGATGTTGTAATACGTGAGTCGGATCATGCACATACTTCCTCAACGTCGACACGTGGAACATGTTGTAAACATGCGACAGGTTCGGTGACAGTGCCAAATGATATGCCACTGGTCCAATCCTCTTAACGATCTCTTAGGGACCAATATACCTAGGGCTGAGCTTACCCTTTTTCCCAAAATGCATAACTTCTTTCCAAGGTGATATTTTCAGAAACTCAGTCACCAACCTCAAATTCCAAATTCCATATACGCTTTGAAGCATACATTCACTGTCTATCTTGTTCCACTCTCATGCGTGACCGAATGAAATCATCTTTCTCATAGGTTACCTGAACCAGCTCTAGGCCAATGAGTTGACGTTCTCCAACTTCATTGCAGCACAATGGAGTTCTGCACTTCCGACTATACAAGGCCCTAAAAGGCGCCATCTGGATACTGGCCTGATAGCTGTTGTTATATGCAAACTCGACTAACGGAAAATGGTTATCCCAACTACCCTGGAAATCTATAACACAAGCCCTCAGCATGTCTTCCAAGGTCTGGATGGTCCTCTCTGAATAGCCATCTGTCTATGGATGGAAAGCCGTACTAAACCTCAAGTCAGTCCCCATAGCCTTCTGGAAACTCTTCCAAAACCTCGAAGTAAAACGTGAATCCCTATCCGACACAATCGAAACCGGTACTCCGTGGATTCTCACAATGGTATCCTTATATAATTGAGCCAATTGTTGCATAGTAAAATTCGCTCGTATAGGCAAAAAGTGTGCCGATTTAGTGAGCCCATCCACCACAAACCATATCATATCATAATCCCGAGCTGTCTTGGGTAAACCACCTAGAAAATCTGTAGTGACACGCTCGTACTTCTACTCGGGAACTTCCAATGATTGTATTGTTCCTGCTGGCTTCTCGTGTTCGGCCTTTATCTGTTGACAGACTAAACATCGAAATACAAACTTCGCTATGTCCCTCTTCATTCTTGACTACCAGAAAATGCTCTCGAAGGTCATGATACATTTTGGTAGTTCCTGCGTGTACTGAAAAATGCAAACTATGAGCCTCGGACGACAATAGTCGCTTTAGCTCTTCATTATTTGGGACACACAACTGACGGCCAAATCGTAACACTCCCTTAGAGTCAATCTCAAACTTTGTCAGTTTCCCACTTCTATTACCTCCAATGATCTTGGAAAGCTCAGGTTTTCTTTCCTGTGCCTCTTTAATCTGGCTAATTAATGTGGGCTGAACATGCATGGTTGCCAATACAACACCATATCCTAGGCATCTGACCTCCAGGTCCAATTGCCTCATAACTTCTAACAACTGAGGCTGTCATGTAATTAATGCTGTTAGGTTTTCGGTACTCTTCCTGCTAAGGGCATCGGCAACTACATTGACCTTACCCGGATGGTAGTGAATAGAGCAATCATAATCCTTCAGAAGCTCTAACCACCTATGCTGCCTCATATTAAGCTACCTGTGAGTAAATATATATTTAAGGCTCTTGTGGTCTGTGTAAATCTCACAAGTCTCCTCGTGTAAGTAATGTATCCACTTCATCAAGGCGAAGATGACCGCTGCCAAATCTATATCATGGGTTGGATAGTTCTGCTCATGAGTCTTTAATTACCTCGACGCATAGGCAATAACCTTTCTGTGCTACATCAAAACACAACCAAGCTTTTTCTTAGAGGCATCACTGTAAATTACAAACTCTCCTGAACCCGATGGCAATGTCAATACTAGTGCTATCACTAGTTTTTGCTTCATCTCCTGGAAGCTGGACTCACATTCATTATTCTAAACAAACCGCACATTCTTGCGTGTTAAACCAGTCAACGGTCCTGCAATCTTCGAGAAGCCTTCCATGAATCGCCTGTAATAACCTACTAGACCCAAAAACTGCGCACCTCCTTTACTGTGCTAGGTCTCTGTCATTCAGTCACCGTCTTAATCATTTTCGGTTCTACCATCCTTAGATACCACGTGTCCAAGGAAACTAATCTGCTGAAGCCAAAATTCGCATTTTGAGAGCTTTACGTACAACTTGTGGTCTCTCAGCCGTTGCAACACTAGTATCAAATGTTTCCTATGCTCTTCCTCAGACCTTGAATAGTCTATTAACACCTTGTTCAGAGATCTAAATATTCTCTGAACACCCTGTTCATCAGATCCATAAATGCTGTTGGGACATTCGTTAAACCAAAAGGCATAACAACAAACTCATAATGCCCATAGCATGTCCAAAATGCTGTCTTTGGTATATCCGCCTCTTTTACCTTTAGTTCATGATATCTAGAGCTCAGATCAGTCTTCGAAAAGTACAAGCACCCTGAAATTGATCAAATAAGTCTTCAATATAGCCAATGGGTACTTTTTACGGATCGTAATCTTGTTCAACTCTCTGTAATTGATACAGAGTCTCAGTGTACCATCCTTCTTCACAAAGAGGACTGGAGCACCCTATGGGGATATACTAGGATATATGAACCCCCGATCCAGTATTTCTTACAATTACTTCTTCAGCTCTTTTTTCCCTGCTGGAGCCATATAATACGGAGCCTTAGATATAGGCTCTGAGCCACAGGGATAGATGACAACTCAGGACCATTCTGATTCTTATTCATGCCATGTGCTATATATCCCTGACAAGTCCGGCGTAGTAACCATTGTACTTTGATGGCCGAAATAATAGTAACCAGCCCATTCAGTTTTAGACCCACGATAAACAAACTTAGACTGCCCCAGAATATCAAAAAACTACTTTCCCATGACAATCTATAGACGCATGATTGGAAGATAACCAATCCATTCCTAATATGATGTCAAAATCACGAATAGCTAATGGGATGAGGTCTACGGGAAGATCTCTATCCCCAATATAAACATTACAACCAAAAGAGACGTCGATACTATTAAAGACTCTCCCAATGGAGTGCCTATCATGAGGTCAGTCTCTAAAGGATGGGTATTCACCCTCAGTCGCCGTGCAAAAGTATGTGATACAAAAGAGTAAGATGCTCCCGAGTCAAACAATACACAAGCATCTAGTGAGTTAACTAGAAGTGTACATGACACCACGTCATTGGATGTCGCAGCATCCTAGGCAAACATAGATAATAGACGAGTTGACGTCCTGGGCCTCTGTCCTTATTGAGAGTGCTGAGTAGGGCCTTGCTGACTCTGTCCTCCTCCCGGATAAAGAGCACTGCTTGCTGCCGTGCTAGCTGTAAGAGCAGGATGGAAGGCTAGTTAATTCTCTCCCTAGCCAATGGGTAATCTCAAACCTGGTACTTGAAGCTCCCACATTTGTAACATCCCCTAGTAAGTTTATAGCATGATCTGTTGCCATGGTTCTTCCTACAGGTAGTGCAAGGAGTGGATTAAGAAACTGTCCTGGTGACTCGTACTCTTGTGTAGATTGATGCCCTGGCCCCGGTGACAGTCTGGACCCAACACTCTGTATCGATCTAGCTCCCTCACTCTGTGCACATCTAGAACCCGTATTCTGCGTTGGCCTACTCCCAGAATTCTGTCCAGGTTTAGATCCTTTATATGAAGCAGGTCTGAACCCTGATTCTGCCCCATCCTCTGACTATAAGCACCCCGATACGGTACAAAAGAAAACTGATGATGCTTGTCAGCCTCTGAGGACCTACCCTCCTATCTGTCCCTCTACTGGCCACATTGGCGCTGCATAAACCTCCTTTTGTTATTAGATCTAGACTGCTCTAATGCTCATGCTAAATCCACGCATTCCACATTGCTTAACAACCGAGCAGAGATTACTCCATCCCTTAGACCAGGCCTAAGTCCCCACTCAAATTGCTAACACTTATCGGCCTCGATTGCTAACATCCTGTCTGTAAATCTGGCCAATCGTGTGAACCTCATCTCATACTCATCCACCGTCTCCCTGTCTCCCTAAGTTATGTTGGGAGACTCTCTCAGCATCTGTTCGCAGTAGCTCGTAGAGAAGTACTGCTTATTAGATAGCTCCTTGAACTATTCCCAAGTCACCTCAGACTGTTGCTGCACAGTCTTGCTATCCTCCACCGTCTTCCACCATTGGTCAGCTTTGCCTCTCAACTTGTATACTGTAAACTCAACCTTCTGCTTATCTGTGCACTTAATATCTCAGATATCTTTCCAACTCTATAATACAGGACTTTGCTTCTGTAAGGTCCACTGACCTGTTAAAGTTTGCCACATTCTATTTGTTGAGTTCGCTCAGGGTACTCCCTTCCTGCGGCTGCGGCTGAACAGGGTTTTGTATATCCAGTTGCTGATTGACAAAATTCTAAGTCATGAACGCCAGAAGTTGGTTCATAGTGTTTAGGGTAGCAAGCACGGGTTCCTGATTTGGTTGCTGTTGCTCTGCAGGGGGTGCCTCCCCAACTGCAACCTCCTGGGGTGTCTCCCCGACTGGAACCTCTTGATCTCCAGTACGACCCCCGGTTTGGCCACGTCGACCCCTGGTGTAAACTACTATTAGAATCACACAATTCTCTTTAGTAGAAATAATGCAAATGAAAACTTATCAAAATAAATAACATTAATCAGGTTTTAAGGAAAATCGTGCACTTCTACGGATTACAAAGACCTAAACCTATTCTCTACTGATACTATGATTTATTTTTCTACTCTTTCTTGCTTTCTCTCCCCTAGTTTTTTTCCTCCTCAATGTAGTTGTCACATTCTAAATCCATTATTGTATTTAAGTCTGCGAGAGCATCACCGAATCAACATCACGTAGGAGATTCTCTAACTCCATAATTTTTTTTCGGAAGTAGTAGTTATAGTCGTACCGCTTTTGCCCCCAAGCATTATCATAACCTCTCCTTAAAAACTCCTGTTGCTCTTTCAGTGAATCTCTTTCCTCCATCACTTGTTGATATCCACCTCTAGGGATGACATCTAATGGATCGGATCGTCTCTCTCATTAGCGGTCTGGGTGTACTTCCGTCCTCATTTACAACGTACGGAGTCGTCGAGTTCGACGTGTTAGACCATAAAGTCATCCTCGTCAGGCCCCTCCAGTTCAATCACAGTAGGGTTTTCTTCTTCCTGCCCTCCCTCCTCGTATCTTCCTCCGAATCTTCCTCTGGATCCTCCTTGAAGGGTTCCTCTTCTCATTCATCACCTTCAATCCAGCCTCCGATACACCGAGCTGTGGGTCGTTAGGTACCCCAGCCATATCCTACAATGGCGAAAATACAAACGTCGTCAATGTTCTATCGTCCAAATCCACACACACACACACATATGGGACACGATCCACTATCCGTGCATGCAATTTAGTTTACGTGCCAACGCGATCTGGCCGTGTATCCGTGATTTATGGCGGTCCAGATTAAATCTTCTCCCTCAATAGTGCTAGATAACCCTAGTACTTTAACGTATTTGTAATCTAGCCCCAAAACTTAAAAAAAATATTATTTTATGCACCCTAATACTTTGTCACGTATAATATAAATCATACAGTTATTTTAGAATATAATGCTACTTACAGAGATGTTGTTCTTGGTCCTTTAATGTATGTCCACCATACTTCTCCTGTTGCTTTTCGATATCCAAGCTTTTCACCAAGTAGAGACACAGTTCGATGCCTTACGTTCCTTAGAATTGGCTAATGGCTATTATCAAACACTCTCAAGCTTCCAGGATATTGGTTTGAAAAGAGTAATAGAAAATGTCGTACTAAAATCAATACTTCTTTTATTTGTACCAAAAAGAAAATATTACATAGGAGCAATAGAAAGGAATGGTTCCTTCTATTGTTGCGCACACTAATTCTTAGCACACTTCACACTCTTACACTCTTACACACTTCACACTTTTCACACTTCACTCTCTTTCAAACTTCCTCTGCCTTCTAACTATTACTTTGACCCATTTTATAGATGAAAAGATCAGGCACATAAGATTCTTCAACTGTGAAAATCCTCTATTATTTTTTGTAGGGTCATCTTTCTCTTTTATTATGGCAGACATCTTTATTCTCTTCTCCGCTTGGCTTTGTTATTTTTCGCTAGCCATTATGTCCATTTCAATCATGCTTATCATGTGGTCTCGCATCTTCTTGTATAACTCAAAAGTTCGGCTAGGCAGGTCAGGTTCTTCTTTTTCTTGACTGTTGAACTATTCATAGCGTTTGATTACTTGATCTTGACTTTTGTTTGGAGGGCTCTATGGATGCTCTACACCACTTCAGGATTACTATCCTTTGTCCATCACAGAAACATGCTTCTATGGGGTTGGCTACCATGTTTTCAATGGTTGCATGGACACAACTCATTCTTTTGATCTTGTCTTTCTCCGGATTGTATGTGTTCCATAGCTCATCTTTGTGCCATTGGCAGAAATTCATTAACTTTTTATTAGCGAATCGATAAATGAACCAAATCTGGTATGGTTGATAGAATTTGGTTTCGCTTCTTTCTGCCAGTGTTGACAGTATTTGGACTGTGATAATCTGTCGACTGAATCTCATAACTCCAAGAGCATATCGAACTATAGTTAGGAGACTATCAATGAGTTGCCAATCATCTCAATTTATTTCGAATATGTCTACGAGTCCATGTTCAATCCATTTAAGATCAACCTTGTCCGATGGAAATGTGAGGCTTGGCCATCCATAATCCTAATTCAGGAATGCTTTCATTTCTGGTTTGCGAAGGATTTCTTCGTTTTTATTTTCCTTACTGGCTAGTTCTTTTATTTTTGTAGTGATATCAGTTGGGAACAATGATTATAGTTCTTCTAACAATCGAATTATTTCTTCCTTTTCTTGTAAGACTATATTCCTTCTTCATCATTTATATTAACCATTTATTCTAAGTGCTTAACATAATTAGTTAATTAACTAAGAGTTCTTCGTAACTCTTTTCGGTAATTTTCCCTTAGATAATGCTAGACATTTTCAAAGAGATTTTTAGTCTCTTCGCATAACCTTGGATCATAAAACGATTTTGTTTTATTACCATTGGTTTGTGTTATGGTAGCATTTTGTTTTAAAGATTTTTCATCTTCGTCAGTTGTCACTTTTCTTTTTAGATCCTTGTTGTTAGCATAGTAATTTTTTATTTTCTTGCCCACTTGTTTTAGGTGCCTTGCTGTTGAGGTTTCAGCCTAACTCTCTTTATTCCAAAACTTATGCATTGGTTTTGAACGCTTAGTTTTGTATCGTCCTATTTTAGGGCTTTCAGGTTAGTAGTTCCAACCATCCTCTTCCACTACTGGGGAAGGATTTGTGAGAGGCGAAGAACTGTCCTATTTCTTTTTAGGGAAAATAACGTAGTTGTCGAATTTCCCTGATGGTTCTTCCAGTAGACCGACCTCAGGATCTCCTGCTTCATACCTTTCTTTTAAGGCCTTTTGAGTAGTCTTTTTTGGGATAACAGTAACTCCCTGCATCATAAAGCATAATTTCCTGGTTAGGCTATCTGCAAGTGCATTTTTGGCTGATCAGATGTATTCTACATCAAAAGTATAATAGCTGAACCATTGTTGCTATCAATAAAGTCTTGTTTGACTAACATCTCTTAGGTCTCTTTTGAGGAAAGCTTTAAAACACCTATTATCTATTCTGATAAGAAGTGGTTCTGAAACTAGAAATATGTAAAAAGATTTTATGCCACATTTTATAGCTAAAAACTGTTTTTCGTTTATGTGATACCGAGTTTTTGCATCCTTAAAGGTTCCACTCCAGTATCCACACAATTGTTCTTCAGCTTGATCAGGGGGTATTGCTTTTAATACTGTACCCCAACAATTTTCAGAAGTGTCCGTTTCTAGAACTAACTTCTCTCTTTGTTTAGGCAAGCTTAATTTTGGCAGGGTTTTAACCTGACCTTTTATCCATAGAACATTTTGGGTATCTTCATCTTCTCATATCCATTTTCCTTTTTTAAGATTTTTACTTAAGGCTTCTGTTAGGTTTGATAAATGCAGGATGAATTTCCTCGCGTAATTTAACAACCCAATAAATCTTTGAAGTTGATTTACATCATTGATTTGTTCTGAAAATAACTTTATTTTTCAGCTATGTGATCTTGAAGGACAATTTTTCTACTGTCTTCTATTCTCAATCCCAGAAGTTAATGATGGTTTGTTCCCATTCACATTTCTTTTGTGATAGTACTAATCCATGGTCAATGAATTCTTGTGCTATATTATTATTTAGATAATTTCTATGTTCTTCTCTATGTTCTATGTTATTCTCTAGAGAATACTAATATATTATCTATGCATGGTACACAGTAGTCTTCGTGCTTTCTAAAAATGTTATTCATCCTTATTTGGATTAAAGGTAGAGCATTTTCAATTCGCATGGTAATACCGTCCATTCATAGTTTCATTGTGGTGCGCCAAAGGCAGTTAATGAAATTGATGATTCTTCCATTTTGATTTGCCAATATCCGTTTTTAAATCAAACTTCGAGAAAAAGATGGCTAGCTAGATTTTGTTTACCAGCATATCCTTGTTTGAAATTTTATAGCCATCTTTGACTGTTACTTTTTTTAAAGCTCTATAGTTTATGACTAATTTGGCTTTTCTTTTAGCCTGTTCTGCATGATTTTTTACCATGAAAGCCGCACTTGAATGAGGACTACTCTCGCTGGGTATTATTAACCCTTCTTTTAGTATTTCAGGAATCTGTCTTATTAACCCTTCTTTTACATTAACCACATAATCTTTATCCTTGAGGGTCAATGTCGCCCAAGGTTTATCTTTTTACCATAATTTTATTGGGTCTTTACTAAAATTATTTTCTAACATATTTTTTATACTATCAAGACTAGGAATTTCTTTTCCTTGTTTGCATTGATAATGCTGATTTATTTCTTTAACCCAACTTTCATTTTCTTTGATTACTTCTTTGTTAAGTAATTCTTCTTTGGTTACTTCTGTAACGCCCCCGAAAATCCGGAGCTCCGCTGCCCCGAACTCCCGGGTCGTTAACCTACCGGATCACATCAAACCTGTCAAATCCTGTTCACTGACACATACTTCCAAAACAATTAATCCGATATCAACCTAAACTCTTCACATTCAATATTACAAAATTACTCAAACTTGAACTATTAAGATCTAGGTTCTTTACAAACTCAAGTTCTTATAGAACGAGTTGACAAAACTGACCCACACAGGGGTCTCCCTACACAGTAGTGATGGGCTCATCGGAATCTCACACAGACTCTAACCCATTCCCGGACTTGCTACATTTGATCATCACCTGCAGAAAGGAGCCAAACGAAGGGTGAGCTTTTGAGAGCCCAGTAAGGTCGTACAAGGACTGACAACATCATTACAAAGCGATTCCAAAGAATACAACCAACGAAACTTTCCAAAATACTTTAAGTGGTTAAAAAATTCAATGATTTCCAAAAAGATCAAAAACTCATCAGAAATAGATACCAAAATGAACCAGAACAAACACGATGGATTCCAAAACAATCAATAATAGATCATTTCTAGAGTCATCATTCCCAAAATACAATGAAGATTTTCCAAAAGATTTCAACAGAATCACAAATCATTTCAGATAATACTTTTCAGACATTTTCATAACAGTCACGGAAGTATACAGAGCAGATAAAATAAAAAATCAACGTTGATCCTGGGCGGTCACGATGCCATTCCAGCAAAGCACAGAAGTGTACACATGCATGATGTACCAGAATAATTACTAGTCCACTTGGGTACTAGCCTGCATTCTATTCAGACCAGCCTTATAATGCCCGCCTCAGAACAGAACAGATTTCCAGGTCAACACTGAAAAATCAACAATATCAATGAGTGTCAACATAAGCTCAATCACCAGAATCAGATCGGATTTTTATAACCATAACATACCGAATAAGTCATCATTCTAAATTTCCAGAAGAAAATCACAAATAAACAGCAAAAAAGATTGCGGATAGTTACCAAATATAGGCACAACAATTCAGAAGAACGGATACAAAAAATTATCAAATTTGCTCAGCACGCAATATACGTGAGCATCACAAGATTTCCAAAAAATCTATTCAGGTTCAATATTGGGGTTTTCTAGGCAATAACATGCTGATATTCAAGCACAATTTAGAGTTTGACATTAGCCATAAGTCAATCAATGAGTACTTATGAGTATTATGAGTATGAGTTATCAAAATAAGGGTTTGGACAAAAGTCCTTACCCAGGGTTCAGATAGAATCCCTTACCTGGATCCGTAGCTAAATTATCCTAATCGGAAATCTTTAGCTTTAACCTAAACAGAATAATCGAACCATTAGAATACAGCCTACAGAACAAAAGTATAACTTAATACGAACTCACACATGCTCCCAAAATGAACCTCCCCTCACCGGGTATGTAAAATTACTAAAACGCCCCTAGGGTGTAAAATTACCAAAATGCCCCTCTCGGACTTAAATTACCAAAATGTTCTTCCCATAAGTAGAATCACTGAAATAAATTTCCCATATATAAATTTATGCAAAAATACCTTTCTTAGGTCAAATTACCAAAATACCCCTTCGGGGTGGCAAATTACCAAACACCCATGGGGGTTTCCGACACCGGAAAAATTTCAAAAATATCTTAAAACGCTATTTTAAACATCCTGATATCATTTCAAGTCTAAAAAGTATTTTAAAGAATTTTCGCCCGAAAATCCCGAACCGGTGTTCGGACCAAGCGCTAAAAGACCAGTTTCGCGAAAAATACTTATCAGCTTTGGAATGGCCCAAAATTTTAGATAACGAATCATATCTATAAAATAGGGCTTCCATAAAATTTTCAGGTTAAAATAACTTGGTTTGCTATGCTAAATAAATCAATAATCGTAGTTACCCGATACCCTCATTTAGTGCCCTTTGCCGACTTCAAAAATTCCCAAACTTTTCCAGAGCGTAGATCTCATAAAATTATCAGGGGTTACTGTTTTGAATTTTGTCTAATTTTGCCTCTAGCTATTTATGAAAATTCATTGAAAAATTGCCTAATTAATTTTAGTCTTTAGCGACAATTACACACACTATTTAGATTATAACGCATAGTATTACACCTTTTTTTGCACCTACTTCTCTTCTTCCTCCAGCTGCCATGTTCCATTCACACACCCAACACCCACGATCACGCCCTGAAATACGGATTAACCTCAAACACACACTCAAACGCCTCAATTACTTACTATACCTTGTAAAAACACACACCAACACATGATCAACATATATACGCACACATCCTCACCCCTGTACACACACACACACACACACACACACACACACACTCACGCACACTCACGGCACACACTGGACACACATAAACTCACACACGCAGACCTTCGGAAACAATCAAACTCTCAATCCCCTCCACTTAGTCTTACTTACACATCAACCGCCCACAATTTCACAACCGATTAACATAATTCACCCATACTCACGGCTGCCATACACACACTGCACCCATGACACACAACCATGTGCAAATTTATACATTAAAACTCCCTAGAAAAGAAAAGAGATTACCCCTAGGACTCTGTTCCAAAATTTCTTCTCTATTTCCCTGCTCCGAGCTCCCTGCTTGCTGCTTCGCTCTTACTCTGTTTTTTCTCCCCGGGTGCTGTTCCTCTGATTTGTTTCTTGTTTTAAATTTCCCCAAATTCTTTTCTATTTCTTTTGTTCAAATTATATCCAATACATTTGTTTAACATAAAATATCATGAGTCATCAGATCACATAGCAAGAGCTGGCACCAAATTAAAAAATTTCTTCCAAAACTTGACAACAAGGCACAAAATTCCAAAATTACAAAATAGTCCCTCAAGTTTTCAATTTTTTGAAAATGCCCCCAAAATTTCAAAAATCACGTTTTTGCCCCAAATTTCTTTTAAGCGCTCATACTGTACTAATACCCGAGCATTGCTCAAAATTAGCGCCCGTTTATTTTTCGGGTCATCGATGGTTATTTTAACTCACTCCCAAAGTTCGGGATATTACATTCTTCCCCCTTATAAAAATTTCGTCCTCGAAATTTGCTCTCAGATGTCCTATCACATTTACGTATCACGCTTCCATTGTAGAACTCTGATAACTATCTCATAGTAGCTTGCCTATCTCTGACTTTCATACCCAAATTCCTATCCCACGAATACTCGAACGCAATTATGTATATTTAAATCGTAATGCTAAACTGAAACCCTGTCCGACCAACACTTCACTGTAACTTTTCTAGAACCTACTGAGCAGAGCCTACACTACTCCAAATTCCATGCATATCCACAAATTAAGTCAAGCTCTAATACGACAGGCTGCCCGGCATTATGCTGATACTATAATAGAGATTACATCATTTGTACAATTTACCTATGACTGTAAGCTCAACTCTAAGATCAAGGCATACTGAAATACTAAACGATGGTCACAAATGACCTGCGGTTTACCAAGGTTAACCAAGGTTAACCTGGGTAGGGTAACCAATTCATATAAGCACTTACACCTCATCATAGACAATAGAAATGTAGCCACTAGGCTTTCACTGCACACTCTAATATCTCAAAACAAAGAGTCCAAATTATTACCAAGTTCATCACCTAGGGACATGTCATCTTAACATAACTTATATTGCATACTTACGGTTCCGCATACACTTCACAGAATGACTGAAAACTATAGCTACTATGAGTTCATTGCACACTCTGGTGCCTTAAATCAAATGGTCCAAACTGTTACCAGAGTCATTACAGAGAGGTGTGTTATCTTAACACAATGCAAAATATAATTTTGCACTCACGTGTCTTGCACTTCCACCAAAGTTTAAAGCCCTAAATTATCATATCACTTCTGATTCACAGTTACATTATTTAAAAAATCTTATAACCTTATCCTTCAATCATCTGTTTCAGTTAAACTATTAAAATCGTCGGGTTCCAAAAGCAAATAACCAGCGGTCTATTATCCCGGGTTTAACCAATTTTCCATCTTATATCGAATCATCGAATAGCTTATCTGAACCTAATCCACATTCCGAGAGTCTATTCTCGCTCATAGATTATCTGAGGCTTAAGAATCTACCTAACCTCCTATCCAGGTAGGGGAAACTTTGTAAATAATAATAATAATAATAATAATGGCAATCAGGCAGTCAAAAAAAAAAACAAAAACCTATAAAAAATCATGCATATTAGGTCTCGGGGTTCACAAAAGAATTCTGTGACATTTCAGAAGAAATGTCTGACACAGAAACGGTGATATAGGTCTGGCAAAGCAAAGTCAACTCAACGACTCGGAACAATTAAAATCGAAAGGAGTTATTGGTCCTTAATAAGATTGGTAGCTTTCCCATGGCCAGTGGGTAAGATACTACCTCATCAAGTCCAAATAGATTTAAAAGGACAGATAAATATCTCGGAAAGGAATAAGACGAACCAGCATGAATGACATCTTCTCTGACGTCTCAGCGTAAGCTGACATTCAATTATGTCGTCCTTGAATTCAATATGCAAAAAAATGAATCAGATGACAGAGCAAAATTCCAAATCCCTTCTTGAGCCCCTAAACCAAACCTTCAGTCTTAACGCTAGTCATCTTTCCAAAGCACTACTCTTACTCATCAATCAAATCATCAACTTAACTACTATGCATACCGTATAACTTTCCAAATACGACTAGGGTTTCCCTAACAATACCGGATACATGTTTAGCAAATCACCAATTCATACATAGTATGATATCAAAATCTTGAACAATAAATGGAACGAAGTCCCTAGAAAGATTTCTATCCCAAACACAAACTGTACATTCACAGAGAACCACAAAACAGCCGAAGACTCTCCTAACGGAGTACTTATCACAATATCAGTTCTTATAGGACATATCTTCATCCTCAATCTCTATGCCAAAGTAACAGATGTAAAGACATATGACATTCCAAACTTAAATAGTATACAAGCATCTAATGGGTTAACCCGTGGTGTACCTAGCACCACGTTATCGGATGTGACAACATCCTAAGCAGACATTAAACAAACTTTAACTGATGTTCTGGGCCTCAGCCCCTACTGACCTTGTCCTCTTCTTGTTGAGGAACACAACCCACTATTACACTAGTAATAGGTACCCAACTGATTATTTCTCACAAACAGACAATTTCAAACTTACCGCTCTATACAGCCATGCCTAGCACATCATCCGGTCACTTTATTGCATAACTTACCACTCTGATTTCTATTCACATAACCACATGGGGTGGACAGAAAATTGACCCGTCACCCTGACCAGTGCTCTATGTAGGTCAAACTCCAAAATTATGCAATGGTTTAACCCTAATACCTTGAACCGATCGATCGCCTTTACCCTGCGCACCCCTAAATCCCATATCATGCCTCGATCGAATTTCAAAACTTCGTCCAAATCACAATACAACCGAACCAAAGTGGGCTTGAATCCCTAATCCTGCCCCAACTTTTAACCTTGGACACCATGCTGTGTTGACTGTAAAAACTTTTGTGCTGACAACTATCAGCTCCCGCCAATCTATTCTCAGAAAATTCTTACTTGTCTCTCTTCTATCCGCCTTATGTTTAATTATGTCTTCCTCTATTGTTAGATTTATACTATTCCAAAACACATACCCAATAAAACATTCCATATAGCTCATCAATTGAGCTGGGATCACTCTTTCTCTCAGTTTAGGCCTAAGCCCTTACTCAGACTTCCGGTAGCTATCTGCCTCCAGTAATAACATTCTTACTGCAAATCTAGTGAAACACAAAATTTCATTCCAGCCTTGTCTATCAACTCTAAATCTGTTATTTCACATTAACAACTCCCTCACATCTGTTCACGAAATCTCGCAAAATACTGGTCGAAAATAATTCTCTAAAAGGTTCCCAATTGACATAAATCCATTTATGATAAGTCAGATTCTTCAATACTCTTTCCACCCCTGATCGACCTCATCTCTCAGTTTAAATCCAATAAATTCAATCTTTCGTCACTTCACTCACAGTTACTCAAATTTATACGATCCGTTGCTCAAAATTTTCTCCATTTTGCTAATCTGGTTTGCTATCCCTATAGGGTCTAACAACCCCCTGTGGCTAGTCATTTCATCTATTAAGTTCACCCAAGATACTTTCATCTCGAGTTTATGGCTGCGGTTGAGCCGAATTCTATGTCGTCAAAGTTGGAATCGAGTTCGTAGTGTTCAGAATCGCAACCGTCAGTTCTAGGGTTCTGCTGTTTCCCCTATGGAGCAGGGTTGCCTCTCTACAATCATAAAACCCATACAATATATTTTCCAATCAAAAGATTGTCTGGTCAAGTCTTTCTAATACCAGGAATTTTCCTGTTCCATCTTATACAATCCTCTTGGAATCTCATATATCGGGGACCCTTAGGTCCTCCGTACCCTCCTCACTACCAGGGTTCCGAGTGTAGACCATAATACATTATACAGTTATCCCGCTTACATCAACAGGGGGCTAAAGAACAACACAATGACCAGCCAAAGGCAGACTTCTTAACATTACCATCATCCTACCCCACTCTCATTAATCAGGATAAGATTCTACAGAATCGTGTTACCTATACTCTGTGGGTTTGTGTCTACAGAATCATATACTTAAACTCTTAATACCACAAGACCGAACTGCTCTGATACCAACTATAACGCCCCCAAAAATCCGGAGCTCCGCCGCCCCGAACTCCCGGGTGTTAACCTACCGGATCACATCAAACCTGTCAAATCCTGTTCACTAACACATACTTCCAAAACAGTTAATCCGATATCAACCCAAACTCTTCACATTCAATATTACAAAATTACTCAAACTTGAACTATTAAGATCTAGGTTCTTTACAAACTCAAGTTCTTATAGAATGAGTTGACAAAACTGACCCACGCAGGGTCTCCCTACACAGTAGTGATGGGCTCATCGGAATATCACACAGACTCTAACCCATTCCCAGACTTGCTACATTTGATCATCACCTGCAGAAGGGAGCCAAACGAAGGGTGAGCTTTTGAGAGCCCAGTAAAGTCGTACAAGGACTAACAACAGCATTACAAAGCGATTCCAAAGAATACAACCGACGAAACTTTCCAAAATACTTTAAATGGTTAAAAAATTCAATGATTTCCAAAAAGATCAAAAACTCATCAGAAATAGATACCAAAATGAACCAGAACAAACACGATGGATTCCAAAACAATCAATAATAGATTATTTCTAGAGTCATCATTCCAAAAATACAATGAAGATTTTCTAAAGGATTTCAACAGAATCACAAATCATTTCAGATAATACTTTTCAGACATTTTCGTAACAGTTATGGAAGTATACAGAGCAGATAAAATCAAAGAAGAAGAAATAAATGTGCTTTTCAGACATTTTCAGACATTTTCGTAACAGTCACGGAAGAATATAATTGATACACATATTCTACTTCCGTGACTATTACACACAAGAATATAATTGACTGTTACTTCCGTGACTGCTTTCTCAATCTCTTTACTTTTATCATGCTTACGATCAAATTGACCTTCGATATAAACATCCATGTTAGCTTCCTGGTCTTAAGCAGCTTTGGTAGATAATAGCCTTTTCTGTTGTTTCTCCTTAGGTAGTGAAGAAGGTTGTCACCGGGGCTCGTCCATGTGCAGATACCGTATCGATTTCTATCCTCATCAAACTTTTCTTCAACCATTTGGGAATCTATCCAAGGCCGCCTAATCCATGTAACCCGGACTTTTCCCTCAGCTTAAAGATGACGAAGACTCTAAACCATACTATGAGAAGACTTACCAGAGTCAAGTGCTTCAGGCCTTAAGCCAATAGCAGTTCGAGCTTCTTATTTGGCTCACTCCAAGAACTTATTCACAGGCAGTTCAAAAATCCCAAGTTCAACTCTGTCTTCAGTCAACTCTCCAAAGCCTTAACTTTCTCTCAAATATGAGGCCAAAGCCAGTTGCTATACTCTTAAGACGGGAACGTGCCCATCAGATCCATACAATTAACAAAGTTGTCACTCTCGATGAAGCGATCAAAATAGGGAAGAGAGCCCTAACCTTTATAAATGGCTTTGATCAGTGAAGGGCTGATGTCATTCACCACAGCAGCGATATTACTGTAAATCTGGGACAGCCTGCTTGTAACCAAACTGTCTCAGAATTCGACAGGCAAACTAAAAGTATGAATAATGCAATCCCAAGAGACAGACGCAATAATATCCTGAAGTCTACAGAGCAGAGTCACGGACTCCTGCCAGGGACAATACCAACGAATATCTTTGGACTACTGCACATAGAAAAAGCGAGTCCAATCTTCTATGCCCGAATGACCTTCAAAGAGCAAAGGCCAAAAACAGAAAGAACAAGGGCGATATGCACCCCTTGGAAGGAACAGCTATCAGTCGCATAGGATCTAAGAGCCATATGTACAAAAGCAAAGGGCTACCTGTGAAAGCAAGGCTAGGGTCTTCATGCACGTCAGTAATGCCATGTAGGGTCTCTGCCACCACGACCAACTAATACTCAGTCAACCTCACATCAGTAATACAAGGCAAGTAACAGTGAGATATTTGGCCACCAAACATAATGGCAGAGCAGCTACCAGACCATGGGCATATAGCTTATCACGACTATCTGGTTCAGCAAAAAAATATTCTATCGTGGGAGAAAGAAGAATGCACTCACCTTGGATAAAAGACATAGCACGCTCATTCATAACCTTCAGCAAACCCTTGAGGCCTTGACATCGACATCCTGGATGATCGAAATAGCAAGATAGGTTGACAGGGAAATCTATCAGTGCTGAGAATTCTTCGTGGGTTGGGCGAAGTTTATCTAAGTCGAACTGGAAGACATTATCATCGGAATCCTAGAATTTGCATGCCGCCCGGATAACGTCTTTATGAAAAAATGCATTCGTTAGGCTCATGACAGACTTTAGATTGAAACGCCCATCGAGGTGGATTAGTTCGCTTTTGTTGAAGAAGTTGGCAAAGGCACGAAATTGGAGTTTAAAGATCGTGGTATCATATTCTAAAGCTATTGGGAGTTCTTCCGAGAAAATGAAAGTCGAATGGCCCTTTGAGTCTTAACTTGTAAAGAGATAGGATTCGAGAATCTTAAAAAACTATAAAAATTATGGGAAAAACCAGATGGTTTTCGATAAACCGGCCAGTTGTTTAATAGAATTTGAAAATTTTGACAGTTAATCAACCGTCTGGTTTTACCAGAAAAATTAAACTTTCTTATGATCAACCATCCAATTTTATCAGAAAAATTCAATTTTCTTTTAATAAACCTTCCGGTTTTACCAAAAAATTTTAATTACTTTTGATCAACCGTCCGATTTCATAAAATCTTATTTGGATTCTGATCAACAATTGTCTTTGCTATATTTTGCTAGTTATTAACTGGCCGGTTAATAAGTGTCAGTAAAATTTGACAGGGTTTGCCTATTTTCAGGCCAAGCCCTGTCCCTATTTAAATAACTCAATCCAACCTTAATTTTTTTCAATCCAGTTTTTGCCCAACCTCCATTCTTTTAGTTGACGTGTGTGAGCATACATTCAGGATAATCATTAACATAGAATTCATTAAGAAAATTCTAACTCAAAACACAAAAAATAAGAGTGCATTACATCCAAAGTTTGAAAAGTCCCTGGAGGACTCTGGGGCCTAACCTAGCTAGTCTAAGCCACCTCATAGTTTCCTTTGGGTCCTCCTCGAGCTGGGCTCCTTCTCGTCTTCAATCCCCGAAGCTCCCCCGCCTTCCTAACCTTCTTTAGCCTTACCTTCTTCCTCATCTTCATATTCTTCCTCCTAGTTCTTAGGTTTGGGAGATGACTCCACTACCATGGTCTCATTAGATTGGAGCTTCTTATAAGTCTTACAGAAGATTGAGGCAAACCAGGAAGATTTGTGTCTTTACTTTAGTGAAGCGGCTAGAGCTTTCCTCATACTCCTAGAAGCAGCCTCTTTGCCCTTAGACAATGCCGGTTCTGATTTGCTCATCTTCTTCAAGAACGTCTGACTCGTCACCCTCGTCTTCACCCGACTTCCCTTTTGAAGCACTGGAGCCCCTCTCATAAGAATTTGGGTAGCAGAAGTAGCAGGGGTCATGGGCTCCACAGGGCTCTGTTGTCCACTTACCCACCTCACGAAGGTGGCATCGAGGGAATATGAGCGGGTGCCTCCGTTGTCTAGGCTGACGGCCCGTACACCTTTAGTAAGTCCCGGTAGGGATTGTATTTTCAATTACACCTACTATTAAAACTGGAATGACTACTACCTGCTTAGTTCAGTATTCGAAGTCTCTATGTAGACACTAGGTTCTTAAGAATGACTCATCCAATAGGCGTCCTTTAGCAATGAGCATGGAATCTACAGTGAAAATGCATGGAACTAAAATCAAGTGAAGATGATAAAGTTAAGCTCTGGTTAACTCTAGAGTTTACTGTTTGGACTTTCACTAGCTCCTTGAGCCTGAAAACCTCAAAGTTATTTTTAGGCCAGGGAATCGGCTCTTTCTCCTTGATTTTGCCTTTCAAGGCTCCTCGATTTTGCCCTTCAGAAAAACTGACACGTTCCAGGGATGGAACGGGATACCGTCGACTGACTCTGTTCTTTCTTCCTGTTCCCCTTTTCGGAGTCGGGCCTTGCCAGCCTTCTTTACCCTCCCAGCCACCCCATAGTCAGTGAAGGGGCTAGGTCTTCTCTTAGAACTCCTTGCAGGTACGAGGTTCGTTCGGCCACCTTAGGGAGGATACACCGATCTCCCTAACCAAGCTTTGCCTCAGCCCCATGTCAAGGGTCCTCGTCTGGTTCATCTCTAAGGGAAGGGCAATCAGGATGCGTGTGATGCTGGATGAGCACTCGGTCTCCTAGGTAGAACCCCTCCTACGAGGGCTTTATTAGCAACACCTGGCATTGAGTAAGCACCAACTTCATGGGATAAGCCTCGGCCATCTCCCATTTGGATAGAGACGCCTAAAACAAAATAAACAAATGGTATATATTCATGAACATGCACTAAGGAAATTTTATAATCTCGTGAACTACTTACTGAGAACTGTGTCAGCTCACTGGAACTATCCCAGTATTCCCCCTCGGAGGGATCCACCCGCTCATCCCTAAAGTTTCACCAGTACATAGCCAGTTATTCTCTGCAGTGTGCCCTTCAGCAATCGAGGAGCACGTGAACCCAGGATCTTAAAGGCCCAAACCTGTGAACATACACCACATGTGAGAGAGAGGTCTAAAAAATGTGCGAGAATAAATAAAAAATAACTCAAGGAGCACGAACATACCTCCCAGATGTCACAGTAGCCCATGAAGCTCAAAAACTGGCCTCGCGGCACCACAACCATGAAATGATACAAATAATCCTAGGTAGGAGTATCCCAGCTGTAGTCCCCAATCTCCCCCACATCCTCAAGAACTCGTAGGCACCATAGCTGTACGGAGTTGTCTCCGTTGCTGTAGTGGGTCCTCCTAAGATATTGAGCAAGAACCCCTGGACGAACTGATTAATTACTGGGCCACCGGCCTCTTCCAAATCCATCCTCTCGTATTGTGCACGAAGGGTCCTCAACAAAATAGAACTGCCCTTCTTGAAGGACGGTTCAAAGCCAAGCAACCAGACCACAAGGTCTCGATCCTTGTCGAGATCACAGGCCCAAGAAACAGGCCTCCCTCGAGCACGAATACCTGTGATATTCGTGAAATTGCACGTGGTAGCGTTACTTTCCCGAATAACAAGTGAAAAGTGTTGGTGGAATCCCACCATCGTTCGGCCAAATACAAAAATTATTTTTTACTACGGGTCGCAATGTTTAACCCATCCAAAAAAGGTCAAAACCAGTAAGAGCTACTCTATTCTTCACAGATCAGGGGACCTTAGTCCACCATTCTCTAACTAAATTGGGGGAGCCCCAATTTAGTTAGAGCATGTTCATAGGGAGGGTCTACAAAATCTAGAAGAAAGGAAAAAAAACTGAGGGAACTATCCAGTTCGTGCATGAACTGCATGGAATATAGCATGGGTAGGCCCCACTTTGCATGGGAATGGTTTCTATATGAAGAAAGGTTAAATGGTGTGTGTGATGAGATTAAATTCATGGAAAACATACCTCCTACGCCAAAAAATGCTTGCTTAGGTGGACTCCTTGATCCGGAGTCAACAATGAGTGATCATCCGGTCGATTTGTTGGCCGGAATAGAAATCTTGCCAAATTATGGCCCTCCTTCATGGCTTCTCCTTGTTCGAATAAATTCCATGATTTTCAAAAAATTAAGAGAGATTAGAAGAGATTCTTAGGGTTTTATAGGCTAGCTGCATAATAAGGTTGAATTACACGACTGAGAGTCCTTGGAAGAGAAAAATTTGAGAGAGAATATGATTGGATTAAGTTTAAAGTGTTGAAAAAAAATCCTAACTATCACACATAAGAACCAATGAGTTAACCGGCCAGTTTTTTCCTTTAAATTGGTTATAGTGACTGACTAACCGGCTCGTTTTCGATTCAAATTTTCAAAAAAATTTCAACCATTAGACTAACCGGCCTGTTTTTTACTCTAAAGAAAAAAAATTTATGCTTGTATGTTTTATAGTGCCTGTATGCTTGCGTGCGTTGTGTGCTTGCATAATCATTACTCCCTCTGTCCCACATAATTGATCAACTTTTCTTTTTGGGCTGCCCCACAAAAATTGCTTATTTCCGAATTAAGAACGATTATGCAGGTAGTTTTACATATTTACCCTTTGTTTTATCTATTTCTCTCTTTACATTTAAATCTCCATCAACTCATTTTTTTTTCTTTTCTAACCCACTTTTTTATTCATTTATCTCTCTATATTTATCACTTTACTAATTCATTTTCTGTCTCCTGGCCCACTTTCTTCTTCTCCTTTCTCTAAAGGGTAGAATGAGAAACACACAATATATCAATTAAATCCTTAATCTGCGTGCAAAAAAGTTGATCAAATTATGTGCGATAGAGGGAGCATATTACTTGAGTTTGTGCATTTTGCCTGCTTTTTGCATTTCACTTGATGTTTAACTCATTCCGCTCAGGGCGCTTTTCATCCTACATTTGTTTGCTGGCATGTTTGCCTGCACATGGTCCCTATATTATTCCGATTGTATTTCGATCTGAGTATTCAATTTTGTTGTTCAGTTTAGTGATTTTTTACGGTTTGAGGCCAGTGTAAAATCCCGTGTTTGTTTTTAGAAGCAACATTTTTTTCATATCAATCATATTGATATGTTCGGTAAGCAATGACCAGCTATCTTTACGACATTGTTGGCTCCGGCTTTGAATGATATTTTTGAAGTTCACTTGTATCTAAACGACTAACTGCTTTGACGCAATTGTTGACTTTGACTCTTAGATGTAATTTCGGTTTCAACTAAGTGACTCACCGCTTTTACACATTGTTGGCTTCGGCTCTTAGCCAAACCTCTATTTTGTCCATTGTGTAACACCCCAGATTTTTTTTTTAATCAGGATACTTGTGTAAGTACGAATTAAATGTATTGCGAGTTTAAATTAAATAGTGGGCCTAAAAATCAATTTAAAAATTTCTTACTAGAAAGTGACTTATACTTTTTTGGGATTAGATGACCCAATTTAAATTTGGGCTTTAGTATGACCCATTTATAAAGTTAGAGAATTTTGGGACATAATGGGTATTTTGCAATTCTTATTGTGTTAGGAATATAATTACATTCCTTTTAGGCTCATGACTTATGTGCAATATAATTCTTAGGAGCATACAAACTTCAGAAGGGCCTCTGAAGAATCTCTAGGAAGAATACTCTTCAGATTTTGGTCATTACATTGAGGTACGATCTTATTTTGATATTGGGATTGAGGTTTGTGGTAAAAACCTACATAAGCTAACGTGATTGATAGAGTCTAATAGAAATTTTGGGCATTATTATATTAGGATTTTTGATATAAATTTGTTTGAGAAGATCAAGACTTGGAGTTGATTTACGCAATCGAGGTAAGGGTTTTCTCACGCATTTACCCCATCTGAATTCTGATTATCGATCCGTTCATCAATTGATTTATTTTTTTAAAGAGATCTATTGATACTTTAGAACCCTAATTACATTCTTGATTGTTACGCTAAATAGTTCTTTGTACTTCCGATTATTGACTTTGATTCGTGATCTTTTTGTTGTAAATCTTTATGGCAAATTCAAAAGTCCATAACTTTGTCGTTCTTTGGCCAATTTTAGCGTTCTTACACTTTTTGAAAACCCAAAATAGTTTACTACAACTTTTTAGTTTTGGGGTTTCCGAAATTCGAAGTGATCGATATTCAAAAACACACTTGAACATTGTTATGCTAATATTTCTGCCAATTCAGGTCAGCCAAATTCGATTTGTTGTATCTTATTTGTTTCTCATTGGTTTTTAATGATCATGAACATTATGAAATCCTTGAAGAGTCTTCTTCAACTTTGTAGTTTAAGGTTTTATTAGACTCCATTTGGTTCTTGGTCAAAATTGAGTTTGAAAGTTATTTATCATTGCAGACTTTTCTGTTTTTGACACTGTAAATCAGCCCACTTCGATTTGTTCTATCTCCTTTGTTTCTCATTGGTTTTTCATGATTCTAGACAATCTGGAAACCTTAAAGAGTCCTCTTAAACTTCTTAGTTTCGTGTTTTCTCAGAATCTATCTATTTTCTGATCAAACATCAGTTTGAAAGTTATTCAACGGTGTAAAAGTTGCTGTTTGACACTGCAAATCAGCTTGCTTTGACATGTTCCATCTTATTCGTTTCTTATCTGTCTTTTTATGAACTTAGACATTACAAAATCAGTAATGAGTCCTCTTCAACTTTTAGGCTTTGTGTTTTCTTAGAATTTGTTGATTTGATTGATGAATTTAGCTTTAAATAAAACTATTCTGCATAGAACCGCGTGAACGAAAATGACTTTGTCTGCTTCAAACACGTGGTGTTTATTAAGTTAATTTGGTATATGTTTTTATAATATGGCGAGCCATGTCACAGTGTATGTGACTTATCTATTTCTAACTTACCCACGTGGATTGGAACGTGGGCTAGCTCAGCGGGATGAGCTAGGGATCGCGATCTTATTTTCTGAACCTTGTCTCACGTGTCAATGATGGCACGCGTGACACATTTCTGAATGGTGAACATTTGGTTTTTGATATCTGATTTATTTGAAGAAGTTTCGAACATATCTGAAGTATTATTGAATTCACTAGAGTCTTTTTTGAAATATAAGTTATCTTTATCAGAACAGGTGAAAACGTTTTGAACTTAGATTTGTATTGTTTTAAACACATCGAAACCTTTTGACCCTTCGTAAATTTAGTTATATATGATAATTCCTTACTTTGAGGTTGTATTGTCTGCCGATACGAGCTATTTGATCTTGTTGCTAATCTGATTTCTTAATTGAAAGTTAGTGCATTGGTTTTGGTAATCGCCATGCACCTTGGTATCGTACTTTATCACCTACAAGTACTACTATCGATATAGCGTGCTTTGTACTCTGTGGGTGGGTGTGTGCGATTATCTTTACTAAGCTTTTATGCTCACCCCCCCTTACTTTCAAGTTATCAGGCAGCGTTTGGAGCTGTACAAAAGATTCTAAAGCATGGGTAAGTAAGAAGCTTTTTAGGGAAGGATTTTCCTTTTATATTTATTGTACGATTAGATTTTGGCTTTAGATTTTATTTTGGAGCTCCGTTAGGAGTACTTGAGATCAATGTATTAGTTTTAAGTCGGAGTGACATTTATTGATCTTTCTTGGAGACTTATTCTTAGATGCTCTGATTACTCAATTTGGGAGACTTTTGGATATTTTGAGATTTTCTGCTTTGTTTATTTGAAATTGACGCTTCAAAAAAAAAAAAAATTCGGGGCGTTACACATTGACCCTTTTAAATTGATTTGGGCTCTGGCAATAGGTGAGATTACCTTTTTCTTTATGCCCAGACGACCTTTTCAAATCGATTTGGGGCCTCCGACATTTGGACATACAACTCCACTTTGTCCATTGACTCTTTTCAAATCGATTTGGTTGCTCCGGCAATGGCCAAAGTTATTTTTATCTTGTCTATCGACCCTTTCAAATCGATTTGGGGGCTCTGGCAACAGGCAAGGTTCATTTTTTTAATGTCAAGATGACCCTTTCATATCAATTTGTGGGCTCTGGCATCTAGATATACAGCTCTGTCCGGCGACCCTTTAAAATCGAATTGGGGGCTCCGGCTATAGATAAAATTTTATTTAATGTATTGTGAAAGACAAATCTTGTTACTGTTGGCTCTAGCTTCAAACAATATATGTGTATCAAATGAACAATGCTGGTTGGATACCTCCTCAGATGATACGTATGAAGCCCTGTAATGGTCCGACCTCATATTTGAGTCACAGTCCTCGAGGTTGTTCAGATTCTTGTGGTAATACATTCCTACAAAAATGTGTTGTTTTTCAGTGATGTTCGTCCGCACGCGAGCTCCCTCACCGGGGGCTCTGTAGACACCTCATTTTGAAATTATTTTTAATGAAATAAATAATGAGCTTCATTATTAATTCGAGTTAATTATTAAGCGTAGCTCTAGTGATGTGACTTACTTAATTTGGCCCAAGCCCAGTCCAATTGTCAAAGTCATAAGTTCCAGTCCATAGTCCAGTTTAGGGGTCTAGTTAGTAAAATGTCCAGTCCAATCCAGTCAAGTGTCTAGATTCTATTTTATTATTTTAGTTTGTTTGTCCAGATAATTAGGGAACTATGAATTATCCCTGATGCAAATATTACGTCAATAATTTATATAGTTAAAGGTGATAAATTCTGAATTTGGCACATCCCATCTGCAAAATCAAAGATAATTGGTGAAGTTAGAGTCAGATAATGCCTCAGCATTTGAAAAAAATTATTTTTAAATTATGGAATGAACCGGCCGATTTTTGGCTAACCGACCGGTTAATTGACTTTTAAATTATCCAATATTTTGACTTATCTTCAACTTGTAGATTGGCATAGCCAATCTTATCATTTTTATGCCTCAAAGCTCTATAAAATGAACCCTTAGCCTTCATTTTCAGGGGACTTGGATTTCATTTCTCCATGAAATGATACAAAATATCTCTCGAGAATTTTAGCCATTCATATTCACCTTAAAATCTCTTAAGTCCTTGCATCGTGGATCGCTCGGAGAGTCCCCGAGTCTTCCAAACAAGTGAATTCTCGAGTAATTTTTAATAGCTTTCTAGTTTAAAAGATCATATAGAATTGTCTCCATTTCGTCACATTTCAAATTATGAAACAAAATAGTCTTTTACATTTCTCAATCTAGGTCTAGGATCGATATGTAGATTACTTCCCGTAGGACCAGGATTGAACTACGGCATTTTTGATTTCGGTGAGTCCAATCGGATAGGCAAGTAATTCGATCCCTGATTTCGAGTTCAAGCTAAAAATATAAAAATAAACTTAGGTTTAGTTTTATAACATTTTGCATGCTACACGTTTTAAAAGCCAAAAATCAAAAGACATGCAGTAGAGACTGAAGGGTGTGCCGGGTACCTAACACCTTTCCGTCGCATAACTTAGGTAGAATTTGAAATCACTTCCAGTTTTAGTTTTTAGTTTAAAAAAAACAAAAACAAAAACGAGTTTATTTATTTATTTTTTTTATAAAAAAAATGGGTGTTTGATTACCCAGTTTTTATTTTGAGTTTTTTCTTTGGTGATGGTTTGCGGTGGCGGTGGTAGGGCATGGTGGTGGCTAACGGTGTTGGCCCGCCGACGGTGGTTCCCGGCAGGCTAGCGGTGGTCGTCGGCCCGCGGGCTGCGGCGGTGGGCAGTGGTTGTGGTGGTGGTGGTAGTCTTAAAATAAAAATCAAAACTGAAAATTCAAAACTCCTAAATGGGAGTCTCCAGGTTTTCAAAACTGAAGAAACAAAAATAAAAATTGTGTGCCAAACGTCTTTATTTTTTCTAGTTTAAAAAATTGGAGAAAAAACTGAAAACAGACCCTTAGTCCCTGAATCCATTTTTCGATTTTGACAGACTAGTTCGTCCTTTTGGACATTCTAGAGTCGTTCTTGGTATTTCATTTTCTCGCCATTTTGTTTAGTAAATAAAGATGGCGAGTCCCTAAAATCATTCTTAGGAATTTTCTGAGGCAGTTCACTGCATATATATTTATACACACAGATACATATTTATCTATATGAGCGCGTGCGCGTGTGTGCATATTTATTTAAATAAATACACATATATTTGTGCACAAAAGCCTCTGTGTGAGTGTGTGATATATATATATATATATATATATATATATATATGGCAGTTGCTCCAATGACAGCATTGGCAACTTCCCTATGTTGACAGTGTTGATCTGGTCGTCTATTCATGATCACAGAACGACTAAGATTTTCTGATTTCCCAATATTTCTTTCTTCGTTATGTTATGTATCGGGTATATATGTCAGAAAAGTACCTCTAGCTTATACTCTCTCTCTCTCTCTCTCTCTCTCGCAAATGGGGAGGACCTCTATTTCTCTCCTCCCATCAAACCATTATCTCTTTCTTTCATGGTTTATGGGACACATATGGTCTACTGGACACAGTTAGATAGGTGGACGGTGGAGTTGATTTTGGTTTAGGTCACTTGATAGTGATGGTTGGTGTGGATCTCTGTGGTGATGTTAGCGGTAATGGTTATTAACTATGGTGGTTGTTTAGATGGTTGTGGTTAGGGGGTGGTGGCTGGAAAAATGTTATTTGGGGCGGCAACGATTTAAATGTTTGGGGATAGGAGTTGCAAATAGTTGTTAGTTGGAGCGACAACGGCTTGGATGGTTATGGTTACGGACGGCGATGGTTTAAATGGTTGAAGTATAAATATTCGTAAAAATTCTTCCAACAATTTTCTACAAACACATTTTCTTAACATTGCATATCCTAGTTTTTTTGAACTTTCTCATGCATAGTAAATCATTAAAGAAAGAGCTCATATTGAACCCACCCACCCCACGCCTTCCTCCCCCCTCCCTCCACACATACAAACAACTAAAAGATATTGGTAAGAAAAATTTATCCTAGGATGGGGAGATTATGATATGCCATATCGAATGTGGATAATGTGTGATTGGCCTTATAAGACCCTTCCCATGTATTCCTAAGTACCTATTGGCTAGGTTTTTTGAGGGATGCATTGCCCTATGGTGGGGTTGTGGACCGGGTCGTTACAGATGGTATCCGAACTGACTCTTGAAAACTTGGGATGGGCTTTCTAGTCAAATTGTCGATGATTGGGGGAAACGAAGGCAAGCCCCGGTATTTCCCACACCGAGATTATTGGGCCTGTATATCCCATATTGGCTAGAGAGGAAGATTCCGGGCTATGTGTGACCGAGCCTTAGCAAGGATGTTAAGGCATAAGGTGGGGAGATTATGATAACTACCTACTTGGCTAGCCCTTTTGAGAGAGCCATTGCCCTCGGTGGGGCTATGGACCGGGTCGTTACAGTTAGTATTAGAGCGGACTCTCGAAAGCTCGAGCTTGGCTATCAAGTTAGGTTGCTGATGGTTAGGAAAAACAAAGGTAAGCTCGGCTATATCCCACGTCAAGAGGATGGTTGGGGAAAGAAAAGGTTAGCTGGCTCTATCCCATATGGGCTAGAGAGAAAGATTCTGGGCTGTATGTGAACGAGCTTTCGTAAGGATGCTAAGACATAAGGAGGAGAATGTGATATCTCACATCGGATATGGAGACTTTGTGAATGGCTTTATAAGACATTGCCTATGATCTTGAAAGTACTTATTGTCTAGCACTTTTGAGGGGGGCATCGTCCTAGGCTAGGGTCATGGATCGGGTCGTACTGCTATTGAACAGTTAGGCGGTGAACTTTGGTGTCATAAGTACTGTGGAACTGGTAAGTGTATGGGGGGAAAGAGAAAGGAATGAAAAATAGGAGCTAGTGCGTCAAATGTAGATTTGGAGTGCTTGGCAGTGGATTCTATAAAATGGTGAGGTTAGTTAAGGGTAAATTTGCACGTTCATATTTTTGTTAACTAACACTCTTACTGAGTCATCTTGAGGATTAACACAACATGTCTAGTAAATATTTAGAAGGGTGCTGCTATATTTTATCGTAAAATTCTCTTTAGTTAACAAACACTGAACCTACTGTTATATCAATGGTCTTGAATGATCGGGACCATTGATTTCGGACCACACTATTTTTTTACATTCTTTCATAACATTTGTTTAGAAGTCTTCATCATCTTTGCTTAGTGCTGATCAGTATTCATCTCGCATCCAAACAGAGAAAGGTAAAAGGCAAAAAGAAAAAACAAAATAAGCCCAGGTAAGAATAGAAGCCCATGAGAAAAATAGGTATAAATGATCTAAAAATGAGTCCAAAATGTGCTTGTCTAAGAACTTTCATTTAGGATTCAGACCTTCAGCCTCTGATAAAACTTCTTACAAGGCCTGTTTAAGGGATCGAAACCGTCAAACCTTCCCTCAAAAGAAAAAATCCAAAACTCTAGCTTTGGCTCTATCAATCACCTAAAACACGTGTAAGTGCGCGTGAGGCAATCGCCAGCTTCTGGGATAGATAGATACAGATGATCAAGGGTTTGTTCTCTTTTCAACTTGTTCATGATGGTTTCATAAGGTTGGGATGCTAATTTGTGTGGGGTTGGCTGTGGCCAAGCGCGCTTAGGTGGCCAAATTATTGATCTATGGTAGCATAACATTTGAAGGCGCAAAGATAGAGCCCAACCCTATTTTGTCAAGGACTTCATCCCCTATGCAAAGACCACCGATCACTAGAGACGGCTCTCCAATGAAGGTTAATTTCCTGCCTCTTATTTCTTGTCTTTTTAGGTTATCGGTTATAGGGCATGAGAGAGATCAACAACTTATTTATGTTAGTTTATGGCAATTTGATAGGGTCGTCAGGCCCTTTTGTTTTTGTTTTCACGCTTGTTTAAGTCCTTCCCATTAGTGTAATTAGGTTGGGGCAAGGGATGTGGGGGGTGGGATTCCAAGGTCCTCTTGGCTTTTGAGTCTCACCTCGTTTAGGTGACATCAAGCTTTGATGGTGCCGAGCTCCCTACCAATCCCTTCGAAATAAGTTTACGAGTTTATGGGTGTCTCATTGAGGAGTTGGGTATGTCCGTAACTTGTGTCCCTTTTGGGAGGTAGGGAATGGATGCAAATTTGGGTTTTCAGTGGAGTGCCGGATTAAGGGTGGTGGGTTAGTGAATAATCGTGAGGCCTCTCATGCTTTCCTTTTTAACTAGTTTTAGTGTATGTGTTGATAGTTTACATTTTGAATTCTTGTTTGCAGTATACAGCTTGTTGGTTAGGTGGATAGGGCTTCGTTGGGTTAGTAGCTGTGCTAGGGCGTAGTAAGCCTGTTTTCCCGTTTTGTTTACAAATCCTACAGCGATCTGTTATTATGGTTATGTTCAGTTAAGTTTTATTGTCTTTATAATCGATTATCACTTAATGAAGTTCTTACTCTTTACTCATAAAAAAAGTAATACAGATAATCGTTAAAAGTTTGCTCCAACTAGAAAATTTTTGTCCTCATACTGCCGATACTTAACTAGATACTTTTAGGCATTCACTTTATAGAATTCATTTCATCCTCCAAGAACCCTAAACACCCAAAACACCTTCTTTCTCCTCACCATTTGCCTCTCAGTTTCATTCTTTATCGCCATTGCTGGTTTCTTTCGATGTGTGGTGGCGTGGTAGTATAGATTTTCCTTTGGTAGGATTCATTTCTAGTGTGCCTTCAAAAAGTCTTTGGACATTATTATGCATGAAATCTTGTGGTGCTAGATCTGTGGCTATGGTTTGTTCATGGGGGATTGTTTGTGATTCTAGATCTGTGGCATCGAAGTATGAGGTGTGTGGTTGTGCTATGTATCTCAGTGTGATGGTGAGTGAGGTGGGTTTGGTGGGATCTCCATCTAGGTTGTCGGGAGTTGTGGTGCCGTTTAGTTGGAGATGGTGGTGGGTATGTTCAAAATGGGTTTTTATTCCTCTTCTAGGCCTGTCTTTTGCCTCCCCCTAGTTGATCCCCCTCACAGCTTGTTCTTTACAAGGTTGGTGGAATGAAGTTAGTATTGTTGGGTGCCATTGTGTTGGTTGAAGGTTACGATGGCTCCAGTTGGTGGGGACTGCTAGGCAGATATTTGGTGGTTTGGCGGAGGGAGGAGTGGTGGTGGAGCCTTAGGATTGTTTTGTGGTCGTTATTGTTTTGTGGAGGCTGCATGGATTGAATGTGAGTCGGTGGAGAGTGGTGTTCTGGTGATGAGCGCCTCTCGCTTTGACATCGGTGGGGTTGATGCATGGTGATGCTTGTAGGCGAGGCGATGTGTGTTGGTCTCATGGCATATGGGTCTTGGGTGGACATTTGCCAGTTTCATAAGAGTTTTTGATAGGTGTAGCTCGTTGTTTGACATATAGCTGGTTATCAGTTGGTTTCTTGTGATCCAAATCAAAAAAGAAAAGCAAAACAACAACAACAATAATAATATAAAAAGAAAATTTATTGTTGGTTATTTTTGTTGGCAGACCAGCTTTTTGATTTTATAGTATTTAATTTCTTTTTTGTGTGCTTTTTATTTTTTTCTTTTTAGTCAAATTCCTTTTATTTCATGAAAGCTCAAACAATTTACAAGATTACTCACTTAACACACTTTTTGTAAACCTGCTAGGAAAAAAACAATATTAATCTACAACATTTAATACTCTTTGAGCATCTATCTCCCAGGCTTGACAAAGCTCCCTGTTTCGAGCTGTAGACATAGCTTTTTTTCAACCATGGACTCTGAATTTGATCCATTGTTGAATAACATAACAGCAGCCCTGGACATTTGCACACTTTTTCTCAAAAATTATGGAGTTTCTCTCTTGCCAACTTCCATAAACTGTGACTGCCATAGACAGTTTACACAGCTTAGCCTTGAAACTTATCCCCCTAAAGATGTTGCTTGCTGTCTGAAGGAACTGTGCCCATGATGATAGGCTGAGGCTGATTTGCAGCTTTCTCAGTACTATGGACCACGATTCTTGAGCAAACTAGCATTGCATGAATAAGTGCTCTATAGATTCACAGTGATGCCAACATAGCACACATCTGTCATCTTGTGTAACAGTCCACTCCTTTAGTTCATCCTTTGTTCTTAAGCCACATCTACACAGTAACCATAACACACTTAGGTATATGCCCTGAGAACCATATCAATTTCCACCAAGAACACTGATGTGCTTTAGTTCTGATAGCTTCCCATGCTGTGTTGATGAAAAATATGTCACTAGGATGTTTAGTCCAAATGAGTTGATCTGATCTTGTATTATCAGGACTTAGTATTGCTAATAGCATCTGATTTAACTCTCTCAACTCAATTGACCTGATGTTAGGTAGCCTCCATGAATTGCCATGAATTATAAAGCGTACTTTGCTGTCTAGACTCAATCCAATATCATAAGTTGCCCATTGCCCAAATATTTCAAGCAATGTATGCTCAGATATCCATCTGTCATACCATATCCGAGTATCCTTCCCATCACCAATTGTATATCTAAAGAATTGACAGAATTAATTTTTAATTTTCACAATTTTACTCCATGTCCAAGAGATATTCACTACGGGTTTAAATGTCCAGAGATATCTCTATTTGATGATGTATGTATGGGATCATTTAACCCACATGGAATCTTTTTTATGTGCCAAGTTCCAAAGGTGTTTGCATATGGCTGCCTTATTCTATTCCTCCACCGTTTCAACCCTAATCCCCCTTCTTTCTTTAGAAGACACAAGTCCTTCCATGTAACTTTAGCCCTAATGCATTTAACATCCTTATCATGCCAGACAAATGCTCTAATTCTCCCTTTAATATGTTTTACAATCTTTTTGGGAAGTACAAAAATAGAATACCAGTATACCTGCATACTCACCAGTACTGAAATAGCAAGTTGGATTCTACCAGCATATGAAAGGTAGTGTGTAGTCCAACTTGAGATTTTCTTGGTTACTTTGTCCACCAACACCCTGCGATCATTGTAGTGCAGCTTGGTTAAAATCAGGGGAACCCCTAGGTATGTAACTTGGAGCTTACCAAGAGGTATGCCAATTATCTCAGCAAGTTACTTTGCATTTTCCTCATCCAACCCTGCTATATAGATAGCACTTTTAGTAAGATTAGGTGCTAGGCCAGAGAGTAACTCAAACTCAGTCAACACCTGTTAAATAATCTCTAGGGAACTCTGATTAGCTTTGGCCATCAATAAAAGATCATCAGCAAAGCTCATATGGTTGATGTTCAGTTCTTTGCATTTTGGATGAAATGATAAGGTAGGATTTTGTGTATAATCATCCAATAGCCCTGTGGAAGCTTCCATTACTAGTATGAAGAGATATGGAGAAATTGGATCTCCCTGTCCTAGCCCTCCTGAACTGGTAAAGAATCCACCATGTTCCCATTAAGGCTAATAGAAAACCTTGCTGTTATAATACATTGCATAATCCAATTTACAAGTTTAGGAGGAAATTGCATGACTTCCAGCACCATCCTCAAGAAGCCCCATCCCACTGAATCATAAACCTTTTGCAAGTCAATTTTCATTACACACCTTGGCTCTCCCACATTGCTATGATAATTTCTTACTAGCTCTTGCATTAAAAGAATGTTATCTGAAATATTCCTTTTTGCAACAAAAGTAAATTATTTTTTGCTTATCAGTTTGGGAAGTAACTTTTTAATCATTGCACAAATGATGCTGGATACCCCTTTGTATATCACATTGCAGCAGGCAATGGGCCTAAACTTCGTCATAGTGCTAGGGCAAGGAACCTTGGGGATTAAAGTTAGGTTGGTACTGTTGAACAATTTAATCCCATTATTTTTATTCAACATTTCCTTCATAGCTTCGACCACCTGATGCCTCACCCCATTTCAGTTTTGCTGAAAAAACTCTGAGCTATAACCATCAGGTCTAGGTGCTTTATTAGACTTGAGGGAAAATTTAGCTTCCTTGATTTCGTATTCCTTCACAGGAGCTATTAGCATGTCCTGGTCCATTTGAGACACCTGATGTTGGATAATAGAACTCAATCTACTCTTAATCTGAGGTTGAGGTGGTACTGGAGTGCAAAGGAACTCATAAAAGTGTTTTATTGCAACTTGATGTACTTTCTTAGCTCCCACAACTTGCTCCCCGTTAATGTCATTCATAACCAGTACCTTGTTATGGGCCCTATTAACCTGCAATTTCTTGAAAAAATATGTTGTATTGCTGTCCCCTAGCTTCAAGTTCTTAATTCTTGATTTTTGGTAATAAAAACCCTCCTCAACCTGCACTAGTTCATAGTACTGTTTATGAACAACTCTTTGTCTTTACACTAGAGCTGGATTATGCTGTTGAAGGATCTGACTTTGAATTTCTTAAAGCTCCTTAAATTTGTCAACATTTCTAGCAGATATGCTACTAGAATGCTCTTTATTTAGCTACTTCAAAACAGGTTTCAACATTTTAAGTTTGGCTTTGAGCTGGTGACAGGCATCTCCAGTAGCATTCCCATCCCAAACTGATTTCAATATTTGAGTGAAACTGCTATGCCTCATCCAAAAATTAAAAAACTTAAAGGGTCTTTGTCCTTGATACTGTTCTTGCATAGTATGTTTTAGAATCATAGCATGATCAGAAATACCTGGGGTCTTTGCCTTCACTCCTGTATTGGGATACAAGTCCAGCCACCCCTTATTTTGCAAAGCCCTGTCCAATCTGCACAATATCATATCATCCTCACTATTGTTGCACCAGGTGAAGCAAACTCCTACTGTCCTTAATTCATCGAGATGAGCTCTTAGCAAACAATTATTAAATTCTGCTACATTTCTGTTGGTGATACCGGTCCCTCCTTGTTTTTCATGACTATATCTGACCACATTGAAGTTCCCCACCATCCATGGCTGCTGTCCAATTTTATTAGCATCCTGTATCATACCTTGCTAGAGTAGCTTCTTTTCTCACCTTTATTGTTTACATATATGAAGGTGATAAAAAACATCTGCCCTGGGGAATTCACTTGACTAGTAATATGTTGACTAGGCATACTGACCACTGTGAGCTATACATTTCTACTATTCCATCCCACCTAAATTCTTGGAACTCTTTTTTGGTTGAGATTATACACAAAATTCCAAGTCTTATTCCACTTCCTTTTTATTCTCTCCATATTTTCCTCCCTAACTCTTGTTTCCAAGAGTCCCATTATTTAAACTTAATTTTCTTTCAAAACTTTCTTCACATGAGCTTGTTTCACAGGGTCATTTAGACCCCTTATATTCCAACTCAATGACACTCATTTGAATTTAACACATTTTCCCTTGCCATTACTACTCTTAGCCTTATTTGCCTGTTTGATATTTGACTGCCCGATATCCCTTTCTATAGATGTACTATTTCCTTCTTGAGACTCACCTAGGCTATCCATTTCTTCTAACACAGGAAAACAATTCCCAATTTTCACAATGCCTGGACTTAGATGCTATTTTGCTCAATGGTGTTCACTTCAATAGGCTGGTCATTTTGCACATCTGTCATATCAGCAGCTATTTGTGCCTTAGGCTTCCATATTTGCTGAGTTGGAGGCTTTTTTTTTTATAGCATTTGTCCGATTAATGGCCATAATTTTGGCAGTGCTTGCATTTCGTAGGCAACCATTCATAGACTACTTTTTGGTGTATGATTTTCTCATTTGGGCCTTTGAAAGGTATACTTTCTTGCATTAATGAATTGATTTCTACTGAACACATACCCTAACATATCCCAGTCTGTCCTTTCTAGCTGTCATATTGTCCATGAACATAGGCTTACCAATAGCACTAACAATACTGCTTATCATTTGTGGCGACTAGAACTATAAAGGTAGATGAGGTAATTGTATCCGTACTGGAATTACCTTCAGGTCATCCCTATCCAATGACATTGCAGCAGTCCATGGTTTCAGAATAACAGGTTTGCTATCGAAAAACCATGGCACTTTCTCAATGACAAGACTTCTAGTTTCCTCCAAGGTAAATTGAATAAGAAAAACACTAGGCTAGGAGACTCACCTCAGTTCTGAATTGTCTCCATTTTCTTTCTAGATACCCCTTCATGACATGAATCGGTGGGCCTGCCCCCAGAACACATGCAATCACTGAATTCTCCCACTGTTTGACCTCTGGCTCAATATCATCTATGTACTCCACACCCTTCTGTCCATTAATCCACCGTGGAGAAACTTAATTCAATTGGTTTTCCTGTGCATAATCCTTATTTAGTTTGACAATATTTGCATATGAAATCTTCACTGAATTAATCTCAACAGTATGTGTTTCTCCATTGCCGTTATCTGCATTTGTAACTTGTTTTGCATTTGAGGGTAAAGGTGAAAAAGTACCCGATATCTCCAACGACTTTTTGAAGGAGTTGTTTCTCATTTTCCCCTCTTTTTCCACATCAGCACTGCGTCCATCATCGCAAATCGCTCACTCTGCCTGTGCGTGAGCTTCACGTGCCCCCAAATCACATGCTTCTGCTTTTGCCCTTAACTTTGTCCTTTCTTGGGAACCCTCATTTTGGACCATAGTATACAATTGATTCGCACTTAATGAAGATCTTACCTCCCTGTTTTCCTGTCGTAAATCTTTCATTTCTTTTCTCAATTTATCCACCATTTTTTTGAGGTTTTGTTCTTTATCCGAATCAGTGCTTGAATCCCTCAAATTAAAGATTCAGGTTTGAAATCATCAACATCCAACCTGTTTTCCTTTGATCCTACGGAGACCATTCTTATTTTCTCATGATCGTAGTGACTAGCATTTTGTTGGTTTGAGTGAGTTTTATGCCATTCCACTCTTACAAATTCACCTGCAAAAGCATCTTTAACCGCTCCACGGGGTCGCGATGATCGTCGAGTTGGAATTTCCTATACTGTTTCCATTACAGCGTGATTATGTTTCATCTCCTATGGATCCGTTGTCTTCATCCTTGATCTTGCAATGTACAGATATGATGAAAATTGAAAGCCTCGCAAATCTAGGGAGAAGTTAGAGTTTCTCTCTCTATCTTGTAATTCTTGAAAAATAAATTCTCCCTTTTTTGTGTACTTTTTCTTTAAAATCTGGTTTGTTATTGTGATGCTATCCATGCATGCGTGCATCTATTTTCTTACCATTTATAGATCTACTATTATATTTTTTTTAAAGAAAAACTAGGTACTAGCAGGCAAGTGCGCAGGGCACAAGTTCTATTTGTTTGCCTTGACGAGGAAGCGGAGTTATTACTGCTAGGCCAATTAGGACACAAGCCCATAAACCAAAACAAATAAACACACCTATGTCGTCTTAATCATAAATTCCACATGGCAAGCAAGTAAAGAAGCAGTTTCATAGTTGGTATTTTAATAAACCATAAACTTCCATGCAACATATCTCCAAGATTAGGATGCTCTATTATACAATATACTAATGTATTAAAAAAATACATTTTAGCGATAAAATTTTACCAACAGTGGTAAATTTTTTTAATTATATGACAATCTTTTGTCTCTAAAACTATTACAGCAGAGATGCTATACAGATGATTCTTATCTCGAACTTCAAACTCGAAATTTTGATGCATGATAAGTAAGGTTATTTTTTCTTTTAAAAAGTTACAATGGCCAATAGAAAACTGCACCTGAGCGGAAGCACGTCTTCGTGTGCTGTAGACTAAATGCAATAGCCAACCATGTCGCAGAATAGCAGTTTTACATCTTAGTAGTGCTTTTGGGCTCTCAGACACCACGCCAAAACCAGGGCAAGATAGTTTACGGCATCAATCATCTGGTCGACAAGAATGGTAGTCGATCCACTTGGATTCTCACAGTTAAGTTATCAAAAACAGAGGTTTCATTTGGCTTGGTTCGGCAGAATCTAAAATACCCAAAACAGAGATGTGCCGCTTTGCAATATTCCACCCATACATCACCCAAGAATACAACTTTCAAGAAATTTTTTTAGTATCTTCAGTATTCACTAAAACCAAATATTCAATTACCAACCCAAACTTCAAAATCATCTCTTTTATCTTCATTAGACGGCAAAGATGTATTGCATGTTAGCTTGTATTCACTCTGCTAAATTCATCACAATTTACAACTAGACATACAAATGAAACTATTTAAGAGCAATAACTATCAGATATACACAGTTTCAAATGTTGTTATTCACTGTTGTGATGCACATTATAATCAGTTCTTGTTTGTTCGTCGTTCAAAAACCTTGCGCCGAGGCTCAAAGACATTTCCAAGCTACTCAAAGCATGTGAGAACAAGGTTGTGATTCACTGAGGTCAAATGCATAACAAACATGTCATCTCACTTGGGACCTCTTCGGGGCAATTAAGGTTACAATTCGTAGAATTGCTCTTTAAGAGTACGGTGCTTGTTAAGATTGTTTTTCTATCGATTTCCAACGAATAGACTTTTCAGTGTAATAATTACCTAGTTAAAACTATTTAAGGCTCAATATTTGTTGTGGAAAAAAAAAAGTCATATGACACAGTTGAGAATCTAGGCCTTCAGAGATAATTCTGCCGCGTACGGGTCCTACCGGAGAATATCTAATCTTGAAGTTAGAATGCAGCTGCACGAGTAAAACCTTGAGAAGCAAGGAAGGAAAGGTACTTGGGTCAGTTGGGTGTGACTGCGTGTCTGACAGATGCTTAGAGGTCCCCCTTATATTGATAGAGGCACTTGAACCTTAATAGAATCATGATTGAGTATTAGGCTTGGGCCCGTTGGTTGGGAGGCAAGCTGAGAGCTTGGTGGAATATATTTTCTTAACCATGTTTAATGACTAGAAACCAGCTTTGACATAGAGTAGACCAAGGTTGACTAGGCAGGGCACGTATCACGATCTGAAATGTAATCAAGTTTTATCCTTATCATAATTCTCCTCAACATCCCCTACCCTCCCTGCGGACTTTTGACACTTGAAAACATATTTAGGCTTTGTTTGTTTCAATGAAAAATATTTTCATATTTTCAGGTATTTGGTGTGTTTATTGAAAAATTATTTACGAAAAATGTTTTACATACATGTAAAAAATAGAGAAATTTTTGGGAAAAAGTTTTACCAAAATACAAAAGGGAAAGTCATTTTTTCCCGTCACTTTTCCTTTCCCACATTTCACTTCTGCCAAGTATGAGATGTTGTGCCTGAAGGCGAATATGGTCTAGGAGAGGACGATCATGGCATCGACAGAGAAGCGACCAAGGGGGCTATAGATTGTAGCGCCAAGGTCGCCGAAGGAGGATTGTTTGGGGTGGAGAGAGGTGAAGGCAGCTGCGCGTGTAAATTAGGAGCATCATGCAGTGGTATGTGAGGGCAGCGACGGAGAAGAGGTAAGGAGGTCGTCGAGCCAGCAGGTGTAGCGAAAGGAGAAGGGGAGGCTGAGCACGCCGGCACCGACGATGACGATGAAGACATTGGCGAAGGTCTTGAGCTCGGTGGAGGTCGGGAGGTGGTGGTTGGTCACAAGAGGGGTGGTTTCGTGGGAAGGATTTGGAAAGACGAGGTTGCTTGGATCTTTTGAGAACACCATGGTTTCTTGATGACGGGTTTTGGCTGAATTTATGGTAGAAGTAGAAGAACTAAGAGATTTTTTTATGTGGCCAAACAATTGAGAGATTAATCGACGGTGTGTTAAAGAGAAGAAAGAGGAATTAGGGACAGAGAGAGATTGATAAACTGTACTGTTCTAACATTTATGAGAATTGATTACACATATTATAATGTTGTAGTGTTGTATTGCTTGCTGCATTGAAGTGCAATACTCATCTACAATAGAGTTGTCAAAAGGGGCCGGGTGGCCCGCAAGCTGGCCCGAGCCTGCCCGTTTTTGGCCCGAGCTGGCCCGAACCCTGTGGTGAACAGTAGCGCCCCATTAGTTTTAGGGCCTTCGACCTGTGCTTGGACCAGGGCCAAAGAATTGCCAAAAAAAGCCCGGGTCAGGTCCGCCAAAACGGGCTGGCCGGAATGCGGCCCTTTTTTGGCCCGGTTTTTTGCCTTGTTTTGTGGTCCTTTTCTAGCCCATTTCTGGCAGGCCCCACGATTTTTCAAATTGAATTCTCCCCCCTTTTCCCCCCAACGGCCATATTCCCCACTATTTTCCTAAATTCCACTTTTACCCCCCAACACCAATATAACGGCTCGTTTGGAGGGTATTTTGGTCCAACTTAATTTTTCCATCTCTTTTAAAGTTTTTACACATTTACCCTTCCCAACAACTATAAATGATTAGTTTTAAGGGGCATTTTGGTCTTTTATGGACTTTCAAAAATCTATAAATTCACACCCTTTCTTTCAAATTTTCACACCAATCTTCTTACTCTCTCTTATCTAAACATTCTATATTTCTACAAGTTTTGCTACTATTTCCCTCTCCAATTACTACTCTTGCTAATTACTACTCTTGTTTTCTAATTACTACTCTTGCTAAATTCTAATTACTAGGTACTTCTCTTATTCATTTGTTACTCTCTAATTATTTTGTTTACTAATTAGTAATTAGTGAATTCTTATTTATTAATTACTATTATCAAATTCTTTTTAATTGCTAACTCTCTCAAATTTTGAATTACTAATTAATCTTATTCATTTGTTACTCTTTAATTCTTTTTAATTGTTATTTCTAATTACTTATTACTTCTCTAGTTTTATTTTTCAATCTAGTAAAAAAGTTTAGCGTCAAATATGGCTGGATTACTGAAGAAATTGAAGCGTGGATCATCATCACGAAAAACACCACCACCAGCTCAAGCACCACCACCGTGGCCATCACAAACACCAATCCAAGCACCACCACAACCATTCGTTCCTGGACGAATGAGTACAAGCTGTATGATAGATACCCAAGCCAATTGAGAGTTCAATCAAAACATTCCAGATATTGAATACACGCCTTCACAAGATAGCCTGCATTATAGTCAAGGACGCAGCTCAGTTGGCGAAGCTACTACTCCATGGCATAATGTTAACCCGATGAGCGGTCATGATGAAGAAGGGCCGAGCAATCCTTCCGGTAGTGAGCCAGAAGTCCAAAAGGTGAAAAAAAAGGAAAGCCGAGTGTTGGAATCATTTTGATGAAGTTATGGTGGACGGCATCCGAAAAGCTCGATGTAAGTACTGTGCTAAATTATTTTTCACTGGTAGTGGTAATGGACATCTTAACAGGCATTACCCTCAGTGTGCACCTCGAAAGGCCACGTCGAACCTACCCAAACGCAGTTATCTTTTGACGGTAAGTTATTTGTTTATAATCAGCGAGAGCAAAGAGACGGTCTCGCTGAATTTGTTATTCACGATGAACAAGCCTTTTCTTTTGCCGATAATGCTAAGCACTCTAGATATATGAACACATACGTTCAACCTTTGTACAAAAAGGTTCATAGAAACACAACTAGATCCGATGCACTCCGACAGTATAATGCTGCTAAAGCACGCCTGATCGATTATTTCGATAATTTTGACGGTAAAGTTAGTCTTACTTCTGATATTTGGCAATCTCCGTTTACTTTTGTTAGTTATGCTTGTGTGACTGCCCATTGGATTGATGCAGATTGGATTATGAACAAGAGAATCATCGCTTTCGAGCTCTTTCCTTTTTCGCATGATGGAATGAACATTGCTACTATTATATTAAAAGCATGTACCACGTTTAAATTAAAGAATAAGATTATGAGTATTAGTTTTGATAATGCTTCTAACAATACAATTGCTGTTGATGCTTTACAGGAGAGCCTCAAACCTGTACTTTCTGGTAATTATTTCATGTTCGTTGTGTTTGTCATATAATTAATTTAATTGTTCAAGATGGTTTAGCTGCTGCAGGAGATATTCTTCTCAAAATGAGGGGTATGACAGCGTATGTTAATAGTTCGAGTCCGAGAACACAACAATTTAAAACGTTGTGTGTTCAATATAATATGCCTCGCAGGAGAGCAGTTACAGATGTGGTCCATAGGTGGAACTCTACATACCATATGCTTTTACACATTCTGGCATACAAAGAAGTCTATACGCATTTTCTACTAACCTTGTTCCCAGCCGGCTTGCCAACTCAAGAGGAATGGCAGATGGCCACATACCTAGCTGAATTTTTGGAGGTATTTTACACGTCTACCAATTTATTGTCTGGTACGTACTATCCCACCTCTCCTCTCGCTGTAATAGAAATTCTCAAGATGGCTACAATGTTAACAAAATGGAGATATATAGGACCCTTTCAGGAAATAGTAAAAGTGATGGATAAAAAGTTTAATAAATATTGGAGTGAACTGCCTGTTGTTTTTACTGTGGCTACTTGTTTAGATCCTAGGTTAAAGTTGCATGGCGTGAACGTCTCGATACAAGAGATATCGAGATTAATGTGCTACCCAGTAGAGGACACAACCGCACTCACAGCGAAAGTGAGCAAGACATTTGAAGAACTGTTCAACCTCTATCGTAATTCTGCTGACGTGCGCGGGCGAGCTTCATCATCGACTGCTGAGAGGTATTATGCGCCATACCTTAAGGGCTTTGAACATCTAGTAGCAAGACAACTACCAGGTGAAGGTACTTCTAATTCGGCAGGTTCGTCTACTTTTTCTTCTTTTAATGAGATTGGTGTATATTCAAATACTGATCATTATTCTGATTTATCAATGCAAGAACATGTTAATTTTAATTTGTTAAATTTTTAGAAACAAAATCAAAACATGTATAAAACTTTATCCCAAATTGCACGGGATGTACTGCTGGTGCAAGCCTCCACGGTTGCTTCAGAGTCGGCATTTTCAGCGAGCGGGAGGATTTTGGATGACAGGAGGAGTCGTCTTAACCCCGAGTCGCTCGAGCTATGTGTATGTTGGAAGGATTATCTTGATGCGAAATACCGCGAGCAAGATAAACCGATTGATGATAGGAAGAGCAGTGACTCGGATGTTGAAGTACTTCCAGATGATTAGGTAATTTCTTTTTATTTTCCTTTTCTCAAGTTTTAAGGATAAAAGTTTAAACAAATATAGTTTTTTTTATATATATATATATAAGTTTTTACAAGCAGGATATATATTTTTTCATATATATAAAAAAATAGGTAACTTCGTCTGTTTGTTTACAAGCAGTCGGTCCCAAGCCCGGATAAAAGAAGAGGGCCTATGAACACATTTATCTTCAATTTAATTCTATCAATTTGAATATTTGAATGCTAGAAAGATTATTGTGTACACACATATTACTACATATATGTGTGCATGTCTAGGGTATTTTTAGTTATTTTACTTGCTTGCATACACATATATGTGGTAGTATGTATACATACATTACTACATTACAATTTGCTTACATAATAACAAGGAAATACCGCAATTAAAGTCTTTACTTTGAATAACAAAAAAAAACACACAGGTTGGGCCCAAGCCCGGTCCAAGCCCGACCCTAAATATTGGGCCTAGGGCCAGGGCTTGGACTGGGCCTAGTTTCCCCTCTTGTCTGGCCTGCCCCGCCCCAGCCCGTTTCCCTACCATAGTGGCCTAGCCCAGACCCTTTTTCACTCTTATCCCGCTAGGCCAGAGCTGATTAAAATGTTGTTGTAGATTCTACAACAACATTTTAATGTACTTAATTTTTTTGTTAAGAAGACGTACTCGGACAAGGTCGTCATATTGTCTGTTGACCATTTTGATGATTTTATTGTGTTTATACTGTTTTAAATCTATATTTAATTTTTGGTATAAGAACACAAGCAGTTTTATAATTTTTTGTGTCCCCCAAACTACAGAAAATGAAATTCATGAAAATGTTTTCAAGAACCTACTATTTTTCAAAATGCATTTTCCCGCAAGCGTTTTCAGTGAAGCATTTGCCACGAAACAAATAAGGTCTTATATCTTTGCTCTATTGTACTAGCCAAAAAGGCCATAGTAGAGGACTATCTACTCGAGGCGAGCCTGCTCGGCGAGATCTCCTCAGAGGTGGACTTCTAAGCTTCTTTTTTTGAGTGAAGAGTACAAATATATACGAAGATTAAACAGGGTGGATTAAAAACACATGCCAAAAGGCAAGTAAAAGACAGATAGATGACATCCCCATTCGATGGGCATTAATATAAAAATATACAACGAACAGTAACTAAACTATTTTTTTTTTGTGTATGTGCACAAAAACAGATAAATAAAAATAGCTAAATACAAGATAAAGACCAACCACGTAACCTAGAATTGATAAAAACAAAAAAGAACTAGATAATAACGAAAAAAGACAACCAAGTAAAAGACTACAACAAACTGCTAGCCATATTCCCGTGCTCTCCGTGCCGATGTCATGTGTCCTCGAACTCCGTGACCCACTCCGACACCGAGAAATCACCATCTCCGACCAACACACCGCCGCTGATCCCATGGAACATCAACCAAAACCAAACGAAAATCCTTCCAACCCAATAAGAAATAGGAGCTAAAGACCGACGATATCCCCTCACAACCACCGGTTTAAATAATGAGATCTACAAACTTCCCAACCCCATAACTTTTCACTTGCATATCTTTTTTAGGTGATTTTATTTTATTTTGTCCGGGCCACTTTTTGAGATATTTTCAAGCAAAAACTCTTTTTCCAGTTTAAAATTAATCCTAAGGTTACCACATCGGATTAATTTTATGTTATACCTCATACTTAGGGGTCAATTGCACTCAGCACCCGTACTTTTAATTTTGGCACTCAGCACCAGATTTTGAAAATCTTAATTTTTAGCACCAAATGACAGTCAAGATGACCTTTGACCAAACACTTGTTGCTTTTTTAGGGACAAAATGGTCAGTTCCTTTATTGTGTCCAAGATGACAACTACATGGTGTTCATGTGGCATCTATGTGGCATCCACATGGAATATCCATGATAAATTTGTGTTGCCACTCTCATTGTGAAAATAAGAAAATGATAGCTACAAATGTCACTAAATATAGTTGGTGACATTTTTATTAACTTTTTTTTAACAACAACTCTTAAGAAAATTTATTTAATATTATTAAATAAAAGTCACTAAAAATATTTAGCGATTACTAATTGTCGCTAAACGGGATTTGCACTTATTAGCCGCCAAAATTTTCCCAACTTTTATATACCATCTCCCTAATTATATTTCCATTTTCCCTTCAACTCCAACCACCTCAATACCACCACGCCACTGCCACCCAATTACTTACCTCCGCCACCAAAATCCAATTCAATCAGATACATCCTAATACAATAGCAAACCAAAAATCAACCACCGCTGGCAGACTAAAATCAATGCCGCATCTGCCCTGTTCTTTCTTGCATTTGCGTCTCTCTCATTCTCTCATCTGCAAACACCACCATACCACTGTCAACACAACAACTCACTCATCAAAACCATTCCCCAGTTACACTCACACCAGCACTACAGTTAAACATTAGATCAAACAAACTGGATACAATTTCATGATTGAAATATAGAGTAAACCAAAATTTTCAGCTGCTGACCGGAGGAACGCTAGACGAGGCTTTATCTGTTCACGACGCCGATGCTATTGACTCAGATCTAGGACACAGATTAAGAGGAGTAAGATCTCGATAAATATAAGTAAGCCTCAGATCTGGGTCCTGGGGCTTACTGGTAGCACCACAATGATGGTGGGCAGTGGCTGGTGGGTGGGGCAATTGGAGATGGCTCTATGGTGGATATGTGAGGTGGTCACATATGGTCGGTGGTACAATTGCGGCTGCTAGGGCCGACGGCTGGTAGTGGTGGGTTTTCAGGTCGTGATGGAGGTTGGGATTTGTAGGTTGGTGGCCATGGGGGGGCTTGGTTGCAAGTCAGTTGTAGTTTGTAGGTTGGTGGTGGTAGTGTTCTCGGTAAGGGTGGTGGAAGAAAAGAGTTGGTGGGGGTGAGCGTAAGGGTGAGGGTAGGGGAGGAAGATAATCAGGTGGGTCCAAAGGGAGAGATTGAGTGAGGAATTGACCACGTGGAAATAAAATGAACACCATGTCATTTATAAAGGGCAAAGAGACTATTTTGCCCTTAAGAAATTAACAGACATGTGGTCAAAAACCATTTAACCATTATTTGGTGCTGGAAACTAAGATTTTTGAAATTTTGGTGCTGGTTGGTAATTATAAAATACTGAGGTACTTGGTGCAATTGACCCCTAGGTGTAGCATGAAATTAATCATACCACCTCCCCATCTTCATTTTGAGAGCAGTGAGGTGGGCTTAAGCTAAGAGCACCCAAACGCTAACGTGTTCCAAGCAGCTTGCTCATACCTAACTCTACTTAGACAAGATGATTGGAGCTCTCGTTGGACAAAGGGCTAGTCGGAAGCTCTGCTCGGGAGCTTTAACCAAACTTGAATGCTGGAGACAAGTCTTTAAGTTCACCTGCTTCGGTAATATGCTAGGGCAAACTGCTTAGCAGTTACGCTGGGACTTGTCTCTTGGAGAAGATTCTTCAAGCTTACTTCTTAGGCAAGATGCATGGATCAGCTCGCAAGAGATCTATTCAGACTTGACTCCTAAAGACGAGCCTTTGAGATTATTTGCTTTGGAAGGTGCTTAACGAGCAGCCTAGGAGTTTTAGTCGGACTTCTCTTTGTTGACACAACTCTTTAGATGTTGAGATCTTCAAATGATTTGTCCTTATGGCCTCTAAATGGAGGTTCATGTAATTTTCATTTTCTGAGTGAAATATGCAAATCTTTGGGTACATGAATTGTTGTATGTGCTTGTACATATTAATTTAGTCAAACATATATCATCAGCTGAGAGTTGATAAATCCAATCAAGCATATTGCTAGGAGGTTTTGGACAAGACAGAAGGATGATAGATCGATGAATTCCTATATAATGCCTTCTCTTATCGAGACTTGGAGCCACGCCAAGCTTTTTTAGGGCTTAGGCCCGTGAGATTAACCCAAGGAGAATTGATATAGAGTTCATGTAAGTGTCCTTAGGGTTAACATTAAGGTAATGATTGAGCACATGATATCGAACTTCGCAAACTTAATCGGTTTATACACCATTCTTGAGATTATGTGTTGCATAAGGGGGCCCTTGCTTGACCTTAAGTATGTTTTGTCTCATATGTTTCTTCTTTGGCGTAATGCATTGTGAACTCTGATCTTAGCTAAAATCTGCGACCAAAACTCCAACATTTATAATTAGGCACCCAAAATCACAAAGTTTTTCATCTATTACAATAATAATAAAAAAAATAAAAACTAAGGGGCTGTACGTTTACGTTTTTCAGTTTTTATTTTTGTAATGATGATGAAAAAGATGCCTTTTTCTTGTATGTTTACGTTTTTTCGGTTCCGTTTTGGATAAAATTTTCAAATAGTGTCAAAAAAGCTGAAAACACCCAAAGGGTGTTTTCACCTTTTTCCTCGAACTGTATTCTCCTAGTCAGAATATCACCTCTTCTCCCTCATATCTACCACCCTGTTTCAACAAACACTCACCAAACTAGACCACCCATTTCACTGGGTCTTCCTAGAAATGGAAATAGTGGGGTCCATTAATGAATTGGTTTAGAAAAAAGTTGGTGAAAATGAAAATGATAAACGTACAGAAAAAATTGAAAAAGTAGATACGGAAAAAAAGTAAAAGTACACAATACGATTTTAGAACTGAATACTAAATTCTAGAAACCAAAAACAGAAAAAAATCTCGTAAGCATACAGGCCCTAAGGAATCGATTGAACAAGTTAATTGCTCAAAAAAAAAAAAGTAACTGGTGGTGGTAGAAGAAGGGTTAGGCCAAAGGGGATTGAATGATACAGTATCACCCTTAAAAACTAACAAAATTATTGACTCTTGTTAGTGAAATCCTTCGATTTGATAGGTTGCAAACCTTGGGTTCTTGGGTTCCTAATTGAAAACATTGGGATTTTGGTTGCAGATTTTGTCCAAATTAGTATTTGCAATGCAATTAAGCCTTTTCTTTTCTTTTCTTTTTTTTTTAAAAAAATTTGTTGCTGCGAGACAATTTTTTTTTCTTTTCCACAATAATAAAAATTACCTAGCTCCTCAGAATATAGAAGGATAAATTTATATGCTGTTGATAAAAGTCGAGACCTCGTCCAATGGTGGTAGAAAAGGAATTTTGGCCATCGGGAACCCGTTTAATCAGGAAATGGCGAATACTGAACAAGTCGTTTTCTACTTTCAGATAAACAAAAAATTTGAAAGTGCTCGGTACTTTATTTTTGTAACATCCTTAAGGCTGCCATCAAAATTAAAGATATTTTAATGACTTTACGAAATATTGCACCTAACACTTTCAAATTTCAAGAACTTCTGTCAATGAAATATCTCGGTGTAATTTTGAAACTTGAAAAGCTAGATAGCAAAAAAACCACCTTGTGCTTTGGACGAATTGCAAAAAGACCCTCTGATTCTGGAAGTGGCCTCTTTGATCTTTATTATGTTACATCCGTAAAAGGATCCATCCAAATTGACGGTGACATGAGCCGAAAAGATACTTCTTAAGCAAATTATTGCTCGCAAATTATGTCATTACCCTTTAATTGCTTTTGTTTTACTCCCATTCTTCCTTTCTTTTCTACCAACAAAAACCCGCCCATTATCGACCCTAGCTGCCATCATTCTGCCTTCACCACAACCAAAAAATCCAACTCGTTCACTACCAACAACACAAGTAACTAACAACCTATCAAGCACCAAAACCCGTAGCCCCTCCCCTCGTCACCACTAAACCCTCTATTGCTGTTAAATTGTGAAGCCTAGTTCTTAGGGTTTTGGGAGGATGGACGAGGATGGTGGAACCCAGATTTGTGTGGTGGTATATCAGACATTTTTCTCTATTTTGTGAGGGATTTTTGATGGATGCAACACAACTACTATCAAAGTGGACTAATCGTAAAACTGCAAGAGGAACCATGTATTTGCAACTCGCCTGAACCACAAGGTCTACATGCAAATTACTCGATTTAGAAACAAAAATTTTCTCATAATTTTAAAACAGCTTTGAAAAACTAAAAATAATTTTGGGTTTACAGAAATAAGAACAACCATTGTCGCCTAAGTTTTCTAATTAACCAAAATAATTATTGTTTCATTGAAAGATCAAAAAATGAAGACAGCCTTTTAGGAGGACCAAAAGAACCAAATATCGGCAATAATTTTAGTATTAATGATTTCTCTCTTATATCTGAGAAAATTTATTTTTTCCTAGTTGGAAATCATGTAGAATTTAGGTCATCAGTGTACCTCATCCCTGCATAAAGCCCATGGTAACCAAAAGAGTAGGCAAAAGCACACCACATCAATGAACAACAATATATTTTTCTGCTCAAATTCATTTGTGTGGCTACCATACGAGATTAACCAACCACTATAGAAATGAGAAAAACAACTTTCATGTCAAGAGACTTGATCATGAAACCAAGTAAAAAAACCACGGCATCATAAGGAGATCACCTGTCTTCATGATGACTATACGCACAAATTTTGTGTCTAAATTGTGAAACAAGAAACAATTGCGTAAAATTTTAATTTATCATTTTAATATAAAGGTTTACACCACTTTATGATTTTTACGCAATTTAAATAGCAAAATCCTCTATTTCAATCTCTAGATTGGTCACGATTCAAGGGCTCAAATAGCTTTATTTTGAAACGATAATTTTGGCTTCTTCAACACTTGATGCTCAAAAGATCATCCAAGTGGTCCTTTATCAAGGGTTTCAAGGCTTTATCCCGAACAAGTGTGGCAATCCATAATTTATAGAATTACTAAAGTCAAGAACGCATTTAAGATAAAAAAGAGATCAGTCTTCATGTGTTATAAGTTCTCGAATTAAGAACACTACTAGATCAGTGCATATTTATAACATCTGAGAAATTCGAAGCTCCGTCACCCCGAACTTCCAAATGTTAACCTATCACATCGATCACATCAGACCTGTCAAATCATGTTTACTAACACATACTTCAAAGCATCTAACCCGACATCAACTCAAATTCTTCAAAACACAAGATTTTAAAACTGCTTAAGCTTAATTAAACTATTAAAAACTAGGTTCTTTACAAACTCGAGTAGTTATAGAACGAGTTGACAGTACAGACCCGCACAGGGGTCTCACTACACAGTAGTTGTGGGCTCCTCAGAATCTCACACAGACTCTAAAACTATTTCTGATCATGTTGCAACTCGTCATTACCGGCAGAAAGGGAGTCAAAAGAAGGATGAACTTTTGAGAGCTCAGTAAGGTCGTACAAGGAGAACGAAGGAATTACATAACTATTCAAAAGAATCTAATCGACAATGATTTTCAAAAATATTTCAAACGATCTAAATAGTTTGGTGATTTTTAAAATGATCAAAGTTCATCATAAATAAATACAAAATAAACATTAACAATCACGACAGGTTCCAAAACGATCATTAGAAGATTATTTTCAAAGTCATCATTTCGTCATACAATGATGATTTACCAAAGGATTTTAAAACGAGTTCAATAATAATCTGGGGAGGGATTTCAAACAAGCACGAACCGTTTGAGACAATCTTTTCCAATAATTTTCGAGACAATCACTATAAGATACATTGTAAACAAATTTAAAGGTGTTGATCATGGGCAGATGTGATGCCATTCAGGCAAAGCCAATATACAATGCCATTCAGGCAATGCACAATATGCATGGTATGCATATGCATGATGTACAATGCTAGTCCCAGTGGATACTAGCCTGCAATCCAGCAAGAACAAACCAGCCTTGTAATGCCCGCCTCAGAACAGACTCCTAGGTCATCACAAAAATAACAATAACAATGAGCATTAACATGAACTCAATTAACTAAAATCAATTTGGGTTTCAATGAGAAATAGCATGAATACGAACAGTTATCGAATCAAGAATCTAGAAGAAAGAATACAACAATGATCGAATTTTCCCAGCATACAATAACATAAGATTTTCAAATAATCAATTCAGGTTCAATGCTGGGGTTTTCTTGTCAATAACATATTGAAATCAATACGTAATTCAGTGTTTGATATTACTCGTAAGTAAATCGAAAGAATACTTATGACTACGAGTTATCAAAATAAAGTTTTGGACAAAAGTCCTTATCTAGGGTTCAAATAAAAACCCTTACCTGAATTCAAAGTTAAGCTAGTCTAACAGGAAAGTCTGTTGCTTTGACCTAAATAGAATAATCAAACCATCATAACATAGCCTCAATTGCGATACTAAAAACTCAATACAGACTCATGCATATTCCCAGAACGACTTCTTACCTGGTATGTAAAATTATGAAAATACCTCTTACGTGTAAAATTATTAAAAATACCTTTCTCATACTTAAGGCCCCGTTTGACACTCGTTTTTTTTTTTTTAGTTTTGGAAACTGAAAACAATAAATGCATTTGGTAACCATTGTTTTTCTTCTTCAGTTTACTGATTTTTTTTAGATCACCACCCTCTCACCCCGGCAGCCACCTCCAGTGACCACCGCCGACTGGCAGCCACTTCAGGCGACCACCGCCGGCAGCCACCTCCGGCGACCACCGCCGGCCGACAGCCAAGACCGGCGACTGTTGGTGGCCACCTCTGGCGACCACCGCCGGCAGCTACCTCTGGCGACCACCACCGACGGCTGCCACCGGCCACCACAGTCGGCGGCCGGTGGCCCCCTCCGACGACCACCGCCGGCAGCCAGCCACCACCGTCGGCCACCGCCAACCACCTCCACCGCAAACCACTACAAAAAAAAAACTCACAATAAAAACTGGGTTATCAAACATCCACTTGTTTTTGTTAAAAAAAAAATTTTAACTGCTCTTAAAATTTTTTTTTTTGGAAACTGAAAACCAAAAAAATAAATAAATTATCAAACAGAGCCTAAATCATCAAAACTGCCTTTTTGTAAATAGAAATACTAAATTATCCTTACCTTATGTGAATTTACCCAAAAATGCCTTTATAGGTAAAATTATCAAAATATCCCCTCTAGGTAGCAATTACCAAAATATCCCTAGGAGTTTTCTGCTCTGAAAAAAATCTTAACAACACTATTTTAAGTACCCTGAAGTCTTTTTTGGGCTAAAAAAAATTTCGCCCAAAAATCCTGAACTGGTGTTCTGACCAATTGTTCAGAAGCCAATTTCGCAAAAAATACCTATCGGCCTCAGGATGGCACGGAATTTTGGATAATGAAACATCTCAGTAAAATAAGTTTTCTTAAAATTTTTAGATTAAAATAGCTTGGTTTACTATGCTAAATATTTCGATAATTCTTTCTAATCGATAGCCTAATTTAGCGTCCTCCGTCGATATGAAAATTCCCGAAAATTTCAGAGTGTATGTCTCATAAAATTAATGGGGGTAACTGTTTCATAGTTTGTCAAATTTTGATCCTTACTATTTATAAAAATTAGTATCAAACTGCCTAAAAATAATCTTTATCTTTAGCGACAAAAACTAACACTATTCACATTATTATACTTACTATTTCACCTAAACTACACACACTCCTCCTTCTTCTACAATGTGTCGACACACACACACACACCCTGCGCACACACTCTACACACATTGCCACTCACGAATACACATACATACACCTAAATCACCACTAACCTACGTATAACACACTCCTAAATCACAATTACACAGATACCCACCACACCCACTGTCACACAGTAACACCACGACACACAGCAAAACATACACAAACCTCTCGGTAATCTATTGAAACACACACAATTCCACCTAGTATCTTCATAAACACACACAAAAACACCACCAGATTATTCACATAATCATCCAAATACACACACATACACACGCTGCCGACACATGGCGCACGCGTGCTAGCGTGCACGCACACTCACACTCACACACAATTTCACATACACTGCACACAGCCCTCACGACCCTCTCCCTTCCCCTAAACACACATACACACATTAAACACATATTATCCCACAAAATATACACACACATACACTAAAACTTACACACACACACACACACACACACTGCCCACACAAAAACACCTACTAAAAACACACATTAAAGGTGAAAAAAGTTTACCTTGGAAGTTTTCCTGATCTCCATTTCCTCTCTCCTTTCTCCCCTTGCCCGAATTCCTCTCTTCTCTTCTTCCTCTGTTTCTTCCTTCCACCTTGTGTCTCAGTTTTTTTTCTTTCTATTTCTTTCTTTTTTTTCATGTTCCTTTGTTTTCTATTTCTCCTGAATTTCCTCCTTATTTTTTGTATTTTCCTTTATACCATCAATCCTTATTTTATATTAAATCTAGATTAGTCACCAACAAAATGAAAGAGGTGGAAATTTTATAAGACATGGTTTTTAAAATCTTGACACCTAATGCTTGACTTTCAAAAATTACAATTTGGCCACCAAAATTTTTTAAATTATAAAATGACCCCAGAAGTTTTCAAAATTATTTTTTTGCCCCAAAACTAATCCTTATTAATTTAACACTAACCCTAGATATCACCAAAATATATATACATACCACTTATTTCATTATTTTCATCGAAAACAATAATTTACAGTTTAGTCCCCCAAAGTTTCCATATTTACATATAGCCCCAAAAACTTTGCAAAATTATATTTTGACCCCAAAATTTTGTTAGCACTTAATTCTCTACTAATTTCTGAGCATTGCTCAAAATTATTGGCCTTTTTTTTCTTTTCTCATTTTCTTGGGTCACAGATAATTATTTTAAACCGTTCCAAAAAGGTACCGAATTTTACAATATTGTTCTTCAAAGGATGCTCAATGTTCAAGAATTCTTGAGATAAATGTATTTGAGCCAGAGCTCAGCAGAACTTTAGCTTTGTACGCTAAAACCCGGTGCATCAATTGTCCTAGTCAAAGCCTTTATTTATATGTGCTTGGTGGTAGGATTAGTTTAGGGAAATCCATGAATTGGATCTTCACCTCTCCATTGAAAGTATTTTTTCCTCCCTTTAATCTAAAAAGAATTCTTAATCAATACCTAACTTAGTCTAATTTGCGTTAATTTGTAACAAGACCACATAACTGGGCTAAACCCACTGCACTAAATCAATTACTTCGGCTAAGTCTTTATTTGGTTCGAACCACTATTTAGCTTGGCCCCTTTTCATGTCAGCTTTTGTAACATCTTTCTTGCACCGTTAAATATTTTACTTGTCAACAATAACTCTCGCATGGAGAGAAAGACATGATAACTAAGAACAAACAGGGTAAAACACCCGAATCTAATATACTAGAGGACAGAAGAAGTGAAAAGGAAAGAAGGGCGTTGGGAGGGTCTAAATGGTGAAGGGGACGCCTGTCTCTCCCGCCCCCTGGCCCGGTGGTAGATAGGGTTATATATGGAGGGTTCTTTACCGACCAAAAGTTTTGTCGATAAAAACCCTTTTTCTTCAATAAAGACTTTTAGGGATGAAATTCTTGTCGCTAATAGGCCTTGTAACTAAAAGATTACCAACAAATTTTGGCGTTCTTTCCGTAAAAATCTAACTTTTAGCAACATAAATTACCACCTTTACCGATGGACATAAAGATATTTTACCTAATTTTTTTATATATTTTGCCAAAAAGAGAAATACATTAAAGTTTTTCAATAAAAGTTGGAGGTTTTTAGCGACGAGGTTTTTTTCACTTATTGTCTCTCGCTAAAGAATTTCAGTGATGTCAATTCCATAGCTAAAATTTCATCGCTAAAAGTAGTAGGACTTTTCGTGACAAATTTCTGTGCAAAACCATCGTAACTTAATTTTTTTTTTTGAAACACTTTTACTAATGGAAATCTGTTGTTAAAATTCCGTGTGTAAAGGTCAAAAAAGGCTGTTTTATTTTTTTGTATTTTATTTAAAAATGCAAACATGCTTCCAGTAATTCAATTTAGACAATTTAATCAACCAATTGATCCATATTTAACCCAAATCAATCCATCCACAATTTCATTCAATCAGTCCATCCACGCAGCTCCTAAATACAAATTTATACAATGTCACACCATAAACATTTTTCAAACTGAGGGAATGAATGCATAACAAATACAAAGTCATCAAAGAAGGCTGGGAGGGGAGATGACTGAAATATCCAGGAGCAGCTGGGATAATACACGTGCGAGCTCGGTACCTTCGATCATCGTCCAAAGCGACATCCGACTCATCGTCATCCGTTTCTTCACCATCCTCTTCATTGGCATGTGCCGCATTGATATCTAGTTGGGAAGCATTTCCTCCCTACATAAAAATGTGCATGACACCGCCATTGGTAATTGCATATTAATTCTTAACAAATTAACATTAACTTGTCTTTGGAATGCATGTGAACATACTTGTACTTGATGCTGAGACATTCATTCTTCCACGGCTTCTGCAAGGCTGACAATCATAATAAGATCAAACTCTTTCTTCACGTTTGGGACTATGTGTGTGTGCACATTAGAAAATGAGGATGATTCCCTCACAAGTTGGTGCTGCATATATGTCACATGTTTGCGACCCAGGTGTATCATACCATAACTTTAAAGTATCTTTACTCGTACTCAAGGAGCCTGATGATTGACGACAACATTGGCCTACAAAACAGTCAAAAGAAAGAATTAATGCATGATCAACTGACAAGCAATGAACACGTCCAAAATTCACGACAAACTTTTATATGGAACTTTACATCAACATTCTTTGAACCTTTGAAACAAACTTTACAATAGGATGTGCTTGATCTTTAAAATTTCTCCTCTTGTGGGTCTTCTGGTATGATAGAGCAATTACCTTATCGTGATCCAAATGCTGATATGCAGCTGCAGTCTTATGTCTAATAACGTCGTTAGGCACTGACCTTCCCGTGTGAATAAGATCTTAACTAGATATATTTTGGCTCCCACTCTTATTTCTCAGCTTCTAATTTTCATCATCTATCCATTTGTCAACTATTTGTGCCCACACTCTAGATGCGATCCATAGAGAGTTAAAATGTTGTAATCCACCATTGCTGCACCTTCCGGCAACTTGTTCTTATTTTGCTCACGTGCATCGTAAAGCCACTGGCAAAATTTTTTGCTATGTTGGCAATGAAGGCCTCTCCAGAAATGAAACTCAAAGCCATCCTGTCATATAAAATAACACAACTAGTTAAACAACTTAATAGAGTGCATTTCACAAAAGATCAACTTTTTAAAGATTGTCATACCAGAAACTCCTCTCAGAATGCCTCTATATTATTGCAATTTCATTCCTTTCAATACACGTATGGGTCAAAAAACCGACCATTCAGAATAACACCGACTTTAGTGGATGATGCACGCTCGATGGAGCTGACAAAAACAAAATTAATAGAATGAAATAGGTGCACTATAATCATCTCTCTATCTTAAAAGTACGAAGAGTTTCTACACAATTTCACTCCAAAAATATTCTTACTTCAGAAACAAATTAAAAAAATAATGTCGTTCTCCTTGCGAGAATCCAAATGTCAAAAGAGCACTCAACCGCTGTCATTGGTCATCCGGCCTAGTATCCATCTACCCATTGCCCTATCTCTGAAACTCCCTTCATGGAAAACGGTAACAACTATACCTTAAGTGTATATGCACCATTTACCATCACAACTTTACTATTCAAACATGTCAGCACGTCCCTTCTCCACCAAATAGACCGCCAGAGACAAGGGTCCATGCCAAAACTTCATCCACCACAAGAAAATATGTATTTTGCGACGAAATTTTAGCGACGGAAGGTATTCCGTCGCTAAACATGTCTTTAAGCGACGGAATATACCGTCGTTAAAACTCCGTTGCAAAATACTATTACCGACGGAAGACACCGTCGGTAAAAGTATTTTGCAACGGAGTTTTAACGGCGGACTTTTAGCGACGGAATTACCGTCGCTAAATATTTTTTATAAAATTACTAATTTTGAGTTTTTTTAAAAATTATTTAAACGACGGAATAAAACCGTCGCTAAAAATTCTGTCGCAAAAGTCTTTATAATAAGACATTCACCGACGGAGTTTTAGCGACGGTCTTATTTCGTCGCTAAAGCTCCTCCATTTAAATCTAGATCTGGTTTCTTTCTCTCTCCCCGTTCTCTCTCTGAAATTCTGCTCCCACCCACCCACCGCCGTTCTCACCTCCGGCGACCCTTCTCTACGACGACCCAGCTCTGGCGACACTCCCGTCCCCCACCTGACGCCGCGCCACCAAGCCTTGCACTCCGGTCGTGCCACAAAGCCTCCACTGTCGCCGCGCAAGGAAACCCACCACTGCCGCCGCACCACCAACGCCGGCGCCGTCGTACCCACCTCGAGATTTGTATGTCAATTGCCCTAAATTATCTGAATTTTTTGTTAATTTGTCTTCAATTTAGGTTCAATTTTTTGTTAATTTGTCTTTAATTTATCTGAATTATTTAGATTTGTATATCAATTTAGGTTCAATTTTTTGTTAATTTGTCAATTGCCATAAATTATCTGAATTATTTATGATGTCATTCACTTTGTTGTTCAGACGGATCTTGGCTTATTGAAGAACTTGAACTTGTTATCTCTAATTTTCCTTAATTCTTGACGAGGTAGGGAAGAAAACCATATTCGGTAGTTAGTCTGTAACACCGATATAGATCATGGTGACGCTAAAAGGTCATAGATTATGGGCCATTGCATGACATCAGGATAAGAAAGCCTCTGTATTGTTTATTCAATTCAACCGACCACTAAATTGAAGTAATTGAACCATAATTGAACCCTAAGTAAATCCTAAATTGAATGCCCTAATTGAATCGAACCCTAAATTAAACTAATTGAACTTCTAATTAAACCCTAAATTGATTGCCCCAATCTAACCGAACCCTAAATTGAATGCCTCAAATCAACCGAACCCTAAATTGAATCAATAGAGCCCCCTAATTGAACCCTAAATTGAAGTAATTGAATGCCCTAATTGAATCGAACCCTAAATTAAACTAATTGAACCCCTAATTAAACCCTAAATTGATTGCCCCAATCTAACCGAACCCTAATTGAACCCTAAATTGAATGCCTCAAATCAACCGAACCCTAAATTGAATCAATAGAGCCCTCTAATTGAACCCTAAATTGAAGTAATTGAATCCTAAATTGAATGCCCTAATTGAATCGAACCCTAAATTAAACTAATTGAACCCCTAATTAAACCCTAAATTGATTGCCCCAATCTAACTGAACCCTAAATTGAATGCCTCAAATCAACCGAACCCTAAATTGAATAGATAGAGCCCCCTAATTGAACCCTAAATTGAAGTAATTGAATCCTAAATTGAATGCCCTAATTGAATCGAACCCTAAATTAAACTAATTGAACCCCTAATTAAACCCTAAATTGATTGCCCCAATCTAACCGAACCCTAATTGAACCCTAAATTGAATGCCTCAAATCAACCGAACCCTAAATTGAATCAATAGAACCCCCTAATTGAACCCTAAATTAAAGTAATTGAACCCTAAATTGAATGCCCTAATTGAATCGAACCCTAATTTAAACTAATTGAACCCCTAATTAAACCCTAAATTGATTGCCCCAATCTAACCGAACCCTAATTGAACCCTAAATTGAATGCCCTAATCCAACCGAACCCTAAATTGAACTAATTGAACCCTAAATTGAATGCCTCAAATCAACTGAACCCTAAATTGAATCAATAGAACCCCTAAATTGAACCCTAAATTGAACCCTAAATTGAATGCCCTAATACAATCGAACCCTAAATTGAAATAATTCAAGCGCATCAGATATTGAATGCCTTACAGGAGGGGTTCACGTTTGACACGCCTCAGCAGCAGGTACTGGGGCAGCAGGGTTTCTTTGCCTACATCGGCAAGAATTACCGCCGATGGCTCCACGATGCACGGGACCGGGCGAAGAAGGCGCTGCCCGCGGGTGCCCTGATGACGGACATGGCGAGATATCCCCCACATTGGATATCTCACCGTGTATGGGGGGGATGATAGATCGGTGGGCTACGGATCCAGGTTGGGATGCCAAGAGTAAGAGCGGGACTGAGAACAGACAGAACAAAGATCCGACGCACACGGGGGGATCGGTGCCACACGACATCGTCCGACACAAGAACGCCGTCGAGCACCCGGATCTGGAGGACGATGAGGTCGTAGCTCTGACGTATAATCAGACGCACGTGCGGAAGAAGGACAAGGACGAGACGCACCGGGCGGGCGACTATATTTCAGATATTGCCCGGCGGATCGATGTGAGTCAATTTATTTAAGTTAATGTTTTTTCTTTCTATCCTCAATGTCTGTTTCGTTAATTAATGCCCTAACATATCGTTAAACCACTATTTTTGCAGGCCTCGTATGAACAGCTAAGAGGGTCCGAGCAGCAGTCCGGACAGCCATCAGCGTCCATTAGTACGGCTGCGAGTACTGGGGGGTTGAAGCGATGGCTGGATACGCCGGAGGTCGTGAATCGGCCGAAAGGCCGCATACGCGGCCTGCCTAGCACGACTGCTCGTGCCGTGATAGGAGCGTCCTCACCCCCTGCTGCCCCTCCATAGACACCGGCTCCTCGGCCTCAGTTGGACAACGAGGAGATCCAGCGCATTGCTACAGTGGTGTGCCGGATGATCAGGGAGCAGGGCACTGCTGGACAGGCCGCCCCGGCCCAGGATCAGCAGGATCCAGATCCGGGACTCGGGAACCCCTGATGAGCCCCTTCCCGTGCCCGTTCCTAGCTTCCCCCCCCCCCCCCCCCCCCGTGCCCGCCTTGTACTCTTCTCCCCTTTTCTAACCGGCTATATTCGGTTCCCGGCTTGTACATATATGAATTTTTTTATTATAAATTTTTTTTATAATTGATTATATATATTTCTTTCTGTATTGATTATTGCGCGTTGTTGTTGAGATTTGAAAATTGTATTACAGGTTTGGGTAATTGAAAAAAAAAATTGACTTTTGGCGACGGATTAATTCCGTCGCTAAAGTATTCCCACAATCAGTTATTTAGCGACGGAATATTCCGTCTCTAAAGAATATAATTCGCTACGGAATATCCGTCGCTAATTAAAATAAATCCGTCGGTAAAAATGACATATTTAGCGACGGATTTAAAAATTCCGTCGCTAAACTATTAGTGACGGGCTTTTATACGAGGGATATTTAGCGACGGTGAATCCGTCGCTAATTCTTTTAGAGACGGATTTTTGGCTTTTAGCAACGGATTATCCCGTCGCTAAAACCATGTTTTCTTGTAGTGATCATGGACTCTTGTTCTGCAAAATTTCTTAGAGCCCCACAGCAAAGGCAGAAGTACGTTCTACACTCGCAAACTTTGTTTAGAGTTCTCATAGATTTGAGTATGGGAATCTTGTTTCCCTTTTCTTTTTGGCGAAGTAAATTAACTGCATTTGCTACTGATTATTGTACGATTATATCAAGAAATCCTAGAAGATACCCCAATATTGGTCCCTTTCTCATTGTCAATTCTCACTATGAACGTCCAAATCGTCTCACGTGCAGGTAGCCATGTGCAAATTGCAGACTCTAAAATGTATATTCTTATTGCATGATGGTAGCTTTTTATTCTTTTTGATGGCTTTTTTTTTCCTTTTGTTTTCTACTGTTACTTATTTGTTGCATTGTTTACTAAAATTGCCCGCCACTTGCATGACCATTTTCTCAAGTGTATTTAGACCGACTACTATATATCAATTCAATAATCTCCAGAATAGGAATATATAGACTTTTTTTTTTCTTCACCTAGAAAATGCTCCTCTTGGATAAAAATTTAATGGTTGATCTTCCAGACCATTTAAATATAGGAGTTGAATCCAAATTTATCTTTGATATGAGACGATTTGTTGACCGAGTTTATGAGCATTTATTTTAAGTCCGAATCCAATATTAGTAACTCCCTGGATGAGAACTTGCAAATGCGTTCTCTTTTTCGAGTTTTAGGCCATATGCATCTGGTAGGATTCTTTTTAAATTCTTTTCCGTCCTTCGTTGGAATCATCTATAAATGTTCATCAAAGTATACTATCACAGAGCATTTGCAGACAGTAAAAAGTTGGTTCGTTGTACCAGCAGTGCCATCAACATTTTGTTCTACACGGTGAATTTGCAATGAATTGCCATTTTCCTACTCCATCATCAAACTTGGGTCCAAAAATTTTAAAAATCCATAGAATGGTCATAGTATTCTGAAAATGCAATGGCCTTTTCGTGTCGGAATTTACGGATAAATTTACCCGCAGTTTGCCCTATATGGACAAGAGTTGGTACCTTAAATATCAGCCCTTTTTTATGAGGATAATTAGATGAAACATTATTGTCTGCCAGTGTTTCTGTCAAACTCACGTCGTGCCACACAAGGCACAATTATAAAACCACTTCATATTTATCTACAATCTTCTCTTTTATGCACATTACTCTTTATTTTTTCTGGAGTGTTGCTGTTATTAGCTGCTGCTTCTTTTTTTCAAATAGCATATAGCTGACTATCATGTACCTTATATCTTTTTCCACTTCCATTTTCATAATCCAGCAGTGATGGTGTCTTATATCTCATGTTAATTAAGAACATTACTAAGCATAAAACATGTAAGTGGAAACAAACGAGAAACTGAGTGTAGAAACTTAAAGGCACTACACCTTTGTTTGTCTATATTACTTAACTTGACAGATTTTTCAAACATAAATGTTAACTACAGGTGTAGAAGGTAGATGCTAAAAGGATTTTTGTTCGGCCAAACATCCATATGACAAAGATAACCCAAGTGTGCAGTTAATAGGAAGAAGAAGATAGTTGTTTGACCATAGAAAAGAAAGAGGGAGGAAAAGTTTAGGGATTAAGCCGTTAGTCATAGAGAGTTTCATGACCATGCTTTAGGGGTACGTCGATTAAGATGGAAAAGATGACAAAGAAATATATTCAGTTAAAGAACAAAAGGAAGAAATATGTAGACTGAAAAGACCTAATAAAATCTTATTTTTACACCAAAGCTTTCGAATACTACAGATAAGGAAAGAATAATGATAGGAATTTTAAAAGGCATTTATCATTTTTGGTTCATAGTTAACAAAATTTTTCACAATAGCATGTGTAGAAGATAGATGCAAAAGAGATGTTTCATACTATTCGTCTTTTTATCTGCTGCTTTCTTTCCGTCTTCAATATATTAATTTGTCAATTAACAATCTTAAAAATAATTCTTCAAATTTCTGGCGTTTGATATCTCATATTTTCTCACAATTAGAGGTTATTGCTTAAACATGGTAGCTGAGGCAAGAGCTTTTTTTTTTCCATAATCACTTACTTCGGCTTGCCGGCATTGTAGCATTGAGAACCTTGTCTTGCCCTTATGAATCACACTTATACGGCCAACCCACAAAGGCATGGGTATTCTTGGAAAATTCACTCTTTCTCTGAGGAGTTATAGTAGGACACTTCTCAAGCTGCTCTTGAATTCAGCAACTTAAGCTTCTCAAAAGCAGATGTGTATTCTGTTTATTTATTTCCTTTCTATGCATTGTTCTTTACCTGTGACTGGAGTTAGGAGATGGTTGTTGGCGATGTTACTTCACAAGTGCTATATTGTGCAGGGACAATACTAATTGCTTTGGCTCTTTTGAACCTGTACTTGGGTGATGTAATTACTCTATGAGGAGCTTGACGCACTTGTCACTGTTAAGGAATAGATTGGTTGGATAGTCATCCACAGATCTATTTTTGGTTAGACGCGGCCGAGGAAATGGACCATAAGCTAGAGGATCATGTTCTCTCCTTGTTTGTTTATTAACTTATGTTGCAACAAGAATCCCTTTCTACATTTTCCTTGAGCTCCTTCTACTGCTTTTCTGGCAATTGTTATTTTGTTTATTCTTCTAATGCAAAATATAAAAATGAATTAGACGGGATAATCTAGATGGCTTTCAAAACGTGATTACCAACCAGTATTCCTTTTCCTTTCCCTTTTATGCGGTGCACATGTCACATAATATGATAAAAATTAGTGAACAACGTACAAGTGCCCTGGTTTGCTTAAATGTAAGTCATTGATGACTATTGTTCAAATTTTGAAGGAAGTAGTTGTCATACTTCAAATGTATTGTGTTTTAAATAATAAAATGGCACTGTAACCTTAGTTGTAATTTAAGTTGTAATTGAACAAGTTATGGGGTTAGGGGCTGTAGTTGATCCTACATTGACAGGCATAGGATTGGAATTTGGACTTCAGAAAAGTTACTGAGACTCTAAGGTAACCTTTTTATTCATTGGTTGATAGGTCTTAAATACAATAGGATCCTATGTTTTGGAATTAAGAAATGATGCAAATGTTGTATTAGTTTTAACTCAGGCATGGCTCATGTCTTTTATTTGATATTCTGTTCTTATTATTATTATTTTTAATTTAGAGGAGAAGCATGAAGGAAGTGAATGTTCCTCAGCAATAGTTACTGTCTGTTTCTAAAAGAAAGAAAAGGTTGATTCATGTAACTTGGTTACCTCTACTGCAATTGACAATGTGTTATGATTTTGTCTAATGTCTTTGGTGCTAATGCTTATCATGTTGGCTTGTACTTTTAGGCCATAGTAAACGACTAGAGAATATGGGACAAAGACTGCACATTTGATGAGAAGTATTCTGTTTGATGAGTTTGCTTTTTCAGATCCTCTTCCTTTCATTATTATTCCTTCAGGTAGTCTTGGCTCACTCTTGAAATGATCACAGCTTGTTTATGTTCTCTGCGAAAGAAGTTGACTGACATACTGAAGCCATGCATCTAGAATACATCTTAATTTAGTCTTGTAGACAACTCTAGCTTCGGAGTTGCTAAAACAAGTTTGAAATTTATAACCATGTGCCCTGACTTGAGATACTTATCATTTGTATTTGGCAAAAAAGCATTGAAATAAGCATGCGACTTTTTGCTTTTCTGTAGACTTGGTCTTTGGTGAAATGGTTTCACCATCTTACATATACATAATTGTAAGATCGGGACAAAAAGAGGTAGTTGGCCATCCTTGCATGTGAGGTTAAAGGTTGAGGGACAACGGTTGATGGTTTTTCATTTGGAATCTGTGTCTTGGCATTTGGCGTTTGCATGTATTGCTTAACATGCATTGCTTGACAAAGAGAGAAGCTAATTTACTAGGCAAGGTTGTAAATTTTGTCACAATTTATCAAAGCCGAATGTATACTTGGACAACAATGCCTTAGCTTCTATCTGTAAAATGGACCATAGCTTTTCAGAGCACGTTAAGTGCAAGCATTTGCTATGCAAAAACGTGATGTACCTTTGAACTCGAAGTAGCATAGACAAGTGCTTCTTTATATGTTTTATTTCTTTCTTTTACCTTTTTGTACTTATAGTTAACTTTGTTCGTAACACACAAAATATTCAACAAACCATTTACATGCAACGCGCGTAGCTAACTACTAGTATGTAAAAATGATCAAAGCCAAGTATTCTGGATGCACACAAAACACCATTGCTCATTACGGGTGATTATTGATGGGTGAAAAAATCAGAGATCTCTAGAAGGATCATGTCTCCAGAACACCTTTTGGAATGGAGCTCGCTTACTTGCCTTCCTTTTTTTTTTTTTTTGGAGAATTAAGAAATACATACCATTAAAGAAAACAAGGTACATAGAGAAGCCAAAAGCCAACAGATACAAGAGTAAAAATAAAACATTAAAAGGATGACATCCCCAACCACATAGGCCCAGAAATAAACTCAAAAAGCGGACTAGATATAAGCGACAAAAGTGAAAAGGGAGAGTTCGCAAGGTAGCAGCAACAGCTACAGCAAGAGTGATTTCAGCCTGTACAGCATCAAACCTTCACCCTGTACAACATCAAATCACATCTGTTGAAAGTCATCCCTGTATCGCAACCCCAAATAAGCTAACGCTGAAATTAAACCGAGAACTTGATCTGAATTCCTCCCAAAATGCACTAAACGCAAGAAATTGCAGTTGATGATTGATAAACTGAACATGATTCTTTACAGAGTCCGTCAGATGCGAGCCATCCTTCTACAATTGTTTTAATAACATGTTATCAAAACAGCGTAACGATGAAAGCCATTGAAGTGTCAGAATGATGACATGTTATCGATCAAACTCATATCTGGCATGCTAAAAGTTGCAACATTAGATCCAACAGGTTTCCAGTGAAGCTTAAACAGAACAAGGCCAAGACCAAATCGATTTCCTTTATGATTACTATTCACCAACATCGCACAAGTGATGGGGGAAACTTGACCAAACAGGAACACTGATTAGGGTGGCGTAAAGGATATAAAGGAGGGTAAAAGTGCTGGAATCCAAAAAAGGGTGTAGAGTTAAAGGTGGGTAAGGGAGTGTGAAGGAGCTTTCAAAGCCAACACTGATACACCCTAGAAAATCGCAGATTATACAGCATCCAACTTTCTAATGATTGATGTAGGACTAAAAGCTTTAGCTTGAAATACAAGAGCATTCCGTCCAAGCCAAATGTTCCAAAGTAAGAAGGAAATTCACATGGGGTAGCAGAAGTCTATCAACTTATGAGTAATGGCCTTATTAAGCCACGAACAAAACCAATCCCTGGAAGAGCCGACATTGCTGCCAGATAAATCGTGGCCAACAAAAGAACGGGACCAAATATCGCTGACCAAAGGGCCAGTCAAAAATTAGTGTTCATGGGTTTCAGGAGCAAGATGACAAAGGGGATACGTTCCAAACCAAAACAGTTTCTCTTAAAAAGCTCAGAACGGAGTGCTAAACGCTGATGGAGGAATTGCCAGAAAAAGAACTTAAGTTACTCGGGAATGGGAAATTTCCGGAGACGCCGCCAAATCGCATGAGTAATACTGACTCTATTCTGGTTCTGACTGGAAATACGGCTAATGAGGAACCTGAAAATAGCCAAAATAGAAAAGGTGTCACTAGATCTAAAGGGCCAAAGCTGTTCATCAGAACAAGTAGATGGAGAAAGGTACGTGAAGGCAGAAAATGGCATGTCAAAAATCTGTTCAACAATCCAAACCTGAGTGCCTTGCAAGAAAAGGTCACTCACATGCCAGTGAAGAGTGTCCTCAGTACGAAATTGCAGAAGAGATGGAGGAGGTACCAAAGGAAGCCATTAATCCTTCCAGACAGAAAACCAATTCTCTACTGTAGACCGTCCTGCTAAACTCTTTAACCAAAAATGATGCTCTTCCAAACCCATGAACTGTTACTATTATTCTTGGCCCGAAGAAAAACTTGATGTAACGACCTTTAAAATCTCATGCAATTAAGCTCTGAGGCAAAGACCAAATTTTCCAAGGTTGTTACCTAGGAGAGCTTCATTAAAAGAATATAAATCATGAAAACCTAAACCTCCAAGATGCTTAGGTAAACAAAGGACATTCCAGGAAATCCAATGAATAGATTTTTGAAAAGCTTCCCCAGACTACCAAAGTCTAGACAGGATCTGATCAAGTTGTTTACACACATAGATGGAGAACTTATATACCGACATATAATGGATAAGGAGAGATGACAACACTGATTGGATTAAGGTAGCTCGCTCTGCCTTATTTAAAAGAAGACCCAACCAATGAGCAGAACGATCCTGAACCCTTTGAACCAGTCCGGCAAATAATAACTTTTGGTTAGGAGAGACATCAAGTTGAAGCCCCAGATATTTACCAAAACCAGGTCTAGAAGCAAATACGAGAGATCCAATCTATTCCCTGAATGTAGATGAAGTGTTTGGGCTGATTGTGAGGCCCGACTTACGCCATTCGATCCTTTGCCCAGACAATAACAATAGTGTTCAAGAACCGATCGAAGCTCGATAATTGGGTTACACAGTTCTTTGGAAGGGAGAGAAAACTGTAAATATCATCAGCATACATAAGGTGCGAAATAGGAGGTGAAAGCTTCCCTTCTTTAATCCCCGAAACAAGACCCGAATTCTCAGCTAGAGTTAGAGAAGCTGAGAGCAGTTCAGAACAAAGGATAAACAGTAGAGGTGAAAGGGGGTCACCTTGACGAATGCCACACTTCTGTGAAAAACGAGGAGTGAGTGCGTCATTAACCAGAAGAGAGTACGAGACCGTAGTCACACACTGCATGGTCAAACTGATCCAATTTGTGGGAAAATGCATACCATGCAGGACTTGCTCAAAAAATCCCAACATAATCAATCATACGCCTTCTCATATCCAACTTAAGAGCAAGAAGAACACATTTTTCCATTGCGGGACACAATGGGTGACTTCTAGAGCAAGGATAACGTTATCCAAAGGCAACGACCCAAAACAAAAGCGTTTTGTTGGGCAAGATAAAGGAATTCATAACAGGAGACAATCTGGCAACCAAGACCTTAACGATAATTTTATAAATAAGGTTGCACAGACTGATAGGTCTAAAGTCGGAAGGTGACTCTGGACAAGAAATTTTGGGTATTAGGGACAAAAAAGTGTTATTCACCGCTTTCAAGAGAAACCCAAAATGCAAAAAGGATAAAACAACTTTAGAGACAACAAGGCCCATGAAATCCCAACAACGTTGAAAAACAATAGCGGGAAGACTGTAGGAGACTAAAAACCCTTCATCTTGAAAATAGCACTCTTAATCTCATCTTCATTAATAGGCTGACTAAGTGAAAGAACCTGATTGGAAGAAAGAGCATTCAAAGATAATGAAATTTGACTAGAATTTCTCCCAGCAACCTCCAGAGTAAACAGCCATGAAAATGATCAACAAGGATTTTTCGGATACTCTCTTCATCAAACTTAAGTAAATCGTCACCATATTTTAAAGAGAGAATACAGTTGTGATTGCAAGGAATGATGGTAGAAGTCTGAAAAAAGCTCGCATATTTACTCTACTCCTAATCCTGATTTGCACAAACATGGGAAAGAAGAAAGCCATAAGCACGCCAAATGGTGACCTAAAAAAAAACATCCACTAAGGTGACGCACACACTTGCACAAACACAATATAGGTGCAAATACCACGCAAATTAACACCAACACAACCGATTTAAGCACCTTCGTACATCTTTGTGAAACACCGTAACAAGGCATGTCAACTTCATTGCATCAACCGGTCGCCACTCAAAATATTACAATGGCCGCAAGAAGAATGATCTTTTATCTGAATTCGATAAGGATAAATTTTAGATATGGTAGAAAAGAAAAACTAGATTATAAGACCCAAACATGGCACAAGAATCAAAGAAATAGCATGAGAAAACAAAATAAAGCACAAGGAAGCATAGATGAAGGAAAATGCCAAGACAAAGTGCAAAGAAGCCCCTCCCTTCTCTTATCAGTTGCTAGAGAACCACAGAGGATTGTTGGTAATTGAAGTCTTAAAAAGCCAAACTAGACACCAATAAACATACAGTGCAGTCAAAGCTTTTTGAACTCCTAGGCTTGTATGCCCTTCAATGTTTATAACTTGGAACTTGTAGAAAGTTCTTGATAGTGAAATGCTTTATTCAAGTCCACTTTTATCATTTCGACATTTAAGTAGGGCTGCATTTTTGGTGGGATCGGTTGGGTTTCCAGCAACTAAACCCAATTGTTAGTAGAACGCAAGCCAACCCATGCATAAAAGATTGACTTGTTGACTTGGTTGGGTTGTCTATGTAAGTGTAGGCACTAAAAATTATTTTTACCGGTCAATGGTAGGTTATTTTAGTGACCAATCAAATATTCAAAGTTGCAGGAAATAAGGGTTCAGATGCCGACTTGGAAGTAACCAAGGTAATGGGCTCGAAGTCCAAGACAAGTTAGAAAGACTAGACCAAATAAAAAAATACTTGATCCAGTCCAAGGTCTTTCCACCAGATAATTCAAATAAGTCAAGTTTTGACCCAAAGATAATAAATGGAAAGGAATCAACTTGATTGATTCAGATTGGATTAAAAGGGACAAAAATTCCTCTAATTAAAAACTCAAAACCCCAAATCATGAGTTCTCTAAACCTAACCCCATAAACTTGCCTATAAATAGAGAGCTTTGGGTTGGGGAAGAAGGACATAGGTCTTCGTGATCAAAGCCAAAGCTCTGCCGAAACTCTGTCGTCTTCAGGTTGTATTTCATTTAAGAAACAACACATACTAATTTAGTGTTGTTCTTCAATCAAGCACTTCCAAGTAATGAAGATATGTTTCTCTTTCACCTTAAATCCAAGAGGAATTCGCTTTCAACATCGGTGATTCTATAAGTGCTACCGCAAGAAGCTGTAGCAACAATACTTCTACCGGCCCCGTCACTCAAAGCAGGGCCAAGGATGAAAAATTCCTATCCCTAACTGAGTGGAGGGTTTCTAAGCCGTCTGCCAAGCCACACTTTTAGTTCAAAGTGGCCATTATTTTGATTGTGAGAAAGGCAGGATATCGGATCCAAAATTCTCGATTTTGTATTGGAAGATAGTGCTCATCAAGAAATGTCACCACAATCATTCAAACACACCTCTGATGTAGACTCTAGCACTAGCTCACAATTAGGGTCCTCCAAATGGAGCCGAAAACAACCTATGTCCCTAGCGTATTCTGAATCAAATACTTCTATGACAACTGTTACCATGTAATTCTTGGTGACAGAAGCTGAGGATCACTAGCCACTATGTATCATGCCATTGAAAACCTGACTAAGACAGTAGTGGAAAAAGATTTTCAGATTGGGACTCTCATGAGTAGGTTAGAGCTGCAATCCGATGAAGAGCCTAACTACGGTGAAGTCAGTGAGGCCTCTAAGAAGAATGACACCAATGAGCGTCCTAATGCATCCACCTCTGACGGACATGAAAACAAATAGAGCAAGTCCATCTCCACTGCTTCTTTGTCTGTCCAGCAGCTGCAAGACGTGATAGTAGACACGATCAAGGCTCAACATGGAAGACCCTCTCGTGATAATCTCATGTACACAAAGTGAATCGATAGCATGAAGATGCCAGTTATGAATCAATCGCCTAAGTTTCAACAATTCGAGGGGAAGGGCAACGCAAGGCAGCACGTTGCGCATTTCATCGGGATCTGCAATGAAGCTGAAAAGGAATGGGACCAGTTTGTTCGATCTCTCAAAGGGAATGCCTTTGATTGGTATATTGACTTGGAGCCCGAGTCGATTGACTGCTGAGAATAAATAGAGCGCGAGTTTCAAAGTTATTTTCTAGCACTCATTGCTCTATCAGCATGATGGAACTTACCAACACTAAGCAACAAAAAGGGGAGCCTGTAGTGGACTACATCAATACATGGTGAGCCTTAATCTTGGATTGTAAAGAAATACCGTCTCAAGTCTCTACCATATAAATGTATGAAAGTATGCACTGAGGGTTGTTATACATTCTTCAAGGTAACAAACCCTCTACCATTGAGGAGTTGGCAACATGAGGACACAACATGAAGATTGTTAACCCTACGGTTATTTAACCTAGGATTATATTTGATTTTGATGATAACTAACATTGATGATTATGCTGTCTAACATGCATTGAGTTGATGAAACAATAGGAACAATCTCACACTCATGCAAATGGAAAATTAGACGAGCAAATCATTTAAAGACTCTTAACGGAACGCATCAAAGAAGGATTTCGTCGATTGAACATTACTATTCTTTATTTCCTTCTTTGTAAACTAGACGTAGAGAGATGATCGTTACGATGACTGTATACATAGAATTTGCCCATAGGTTTCCCTTGCATGCATAAAAGTTTTTCATTCTTTGAAAACTAGGAAACTGCATTTTCTGGAATGCAGTCGACTGCAACTTGGGCAGTGAGGTATTACAGTCGACTGCATTGGAATGCAGTCGACTGCAATACTTCCAGTAGCTTATTACAGTCGACTGCATTGGATTACAGTCGACTGCAAGTTGGAAATTTGAATTTCCAACGGCTAATTTGGGAATACAGTAGACTACAATGGGACATTGCAGTCGACTGCAATAGCCGTTTGGCGCATTTAATGCTCCACCTAATTCCAAACGGTCATATTCTTTCCCACCTCTATAAATACTCATCTTGGGCATAGTTTTGATTCATCAATTGCATTCAAAGCTCTCTTACCTTTCATATTCTCAAAGATCAAAGCAATTGTTCAAATCTCTCTTGTTTTATTGATTTCTCATCCTTTTCAAGAGAGCATTTATTGTGAGCTTACATTTGAGAGATATACACTTTCATAAGTCATCATACACTCATCTCTCTTGTTCTAGTGCTTAAACTTGTACTCATCTACTTCTTGAGAGTAAAATCTTGTACACATTTCTTCATTGAAAGGTTCTTGTATCAAAGCTTGGGGTTGTCAAGCTTTGGAGCTTTGGGTTTGTCAAAGCTTGTTCTTGATGTGGGCATAGCATCAAGGGATTGTAAGAGGTTCGATCTTGACCCGTAAGGAAGATCATACTAGTGGATTCTAGGGCCTTTCAAGGGACTTCCTTGAAGGGGTGGACGTAGGCTTGTGGGTATATCAAGCCGAACCATTTAATTCTCCTTGTCAAGTATCTCTAAACCCTTCTCTCTTTACATTATCATCTTACATTTGTGTTGAGATTGGTTGTTTGCTCATTTAAGTTATTGAGATTGAGGTTTGTTGTTTGTTAATTTTTAAAGTAGTCTTAAAACCCTATTCACCCCCCCTCTAGGGTCATTTTATTGGTTTCAAGTGGTATCAGAGCCTCGGCTCTTGTTATATTGGGTAACGCTAAGAGAGTTAATCGATCATGGCTTACGTTGGGGGTATGGAGGGTAGTTCTACCACTAGGCCTCCATTGTTTAATGGGACCAATTATAGTGTGTGAAAAGTTAAGATGAAAATCTACTTAGAGTCTCAAGACTACGAGATGTGGGATATTGTTGAGAATGGCCCATACGTTCCGATAAAGGTGGTTGACAAGGTTCAAGAGCCAAAATCCAAATCGGAGTATAGTGATCATGATAAAAAGATGATTTGTATGAATGCTAGCGCGAAAAATTGTCTTGTTTGTGCTTTAGACACTAATGAACTCATAGAGTCATTATGTGTAATTCCGCTAAGAGTATTTGGGATACTCTTCAAGTAACTCATGAAGGAACTTCTCTCCTTAGAGATTCCAAGATGAACTTATTGTTTAGAGATTATGAGATATTCCATATGCTTCCAAATGAATCCGTTACGGATATGAATACTCGTTTCACTAACATTGTAAACCCTTTGAAGCAATTGGGCAAGGAATTCACCAATGGTGATCTTGTAAGAAAAGTGATTAGGTCCTTACCAAGAGCTTGGGATGCAAAGATCACCACCATTCAAGAATCGAAGAATCTCAATATCTTTCCTCTTAATGAATTGATGTGCTCACTTATGACGTACGAAATGCAAATCAAGACCTTTGATCAAGAAGACGTCAAGAAGAAGCCTACATCAATTGCCCTTAAAGCTTCATCTTCAAACCTTGAGTCAAGCGATGATGAAGAAGAATTTGATGAAGAGGATGTTGCAATGATTGCAAAGAACTTCAAAAAGTTCATGAGGTTTAGAAGGAATGGTGGGAGAAGGCAACAAAATGCTAGCAACGAAGAGAAGCTTTGCTACAAATGCCACAAGCCGGGACACATGAAGATGGATTGTCCCATATACAAAAGAGAAAAGAAGGAAAGAAGAGATGTATGGGAAAGAGTTAAAAGGAGACAACTCTCCAAGAAAGAGAACAAAGAGAAGGAAAAAGCAATGAATGCCGAACATACTCCAACTTGGAGTGACTTCGATTCAAGTGATGAAGATGTTGAGAAGAACGAACAAGCAAATGTGTGCTTCATGGCAAATGATGAGGTAAGCTCTTCTTCCGGTAGTGATAGTGATAGTGAAAGCTTCGAAGATGCTTATGATAGCCTATATGAGGAATCCAAGAAAATTTTTAAGAAAAATATTATTTTATCAAAAAAACTCTTTGAGGCTAATAAGCAAATTGAGAAGTTGAGAGTGGAAAATATTGAGTTGCATGCCAAGAATGATTGCATTTCCAACCATTTATATGTAAAACATGTGAATAATGACTTGGTTGAATTGATTGCTAACACTCCTAGCTCAAAACAAATCTCTTGCAAAACTTTGGTTTTAGAAAAGCAAAATGAAGATTTAAAACTTGAGATTTGTGATTTGAAAAAATGTCTTCAAAAATTTGTTGATGGTCAAAACAATTTGGATGTCATGCTTGGACGCCAAAGATTTGGCCTAAACAAAGGTGGTCTTGGATTAGATCCCTTGGCCTTACCTCCTAAAATCTTTCAACAACAAGCTAGGTTGAATACTCATTCAAAACAACCAAAGAACTATTGCACACCATTTACACATTGTGGTTGGTGCAACAAGAAATGGCATACAACTAATTATTGTCCTTGTAGAATTGTTTATGTTAGAGGTAGAAAGAAGATGTGGGTTGTGAAAGGTCAAGATTACAAATGTAAGACTAACACCCAAGGACCCAAGAAAATATGGGTACCAAAAGTCACTACTTGATTTGTGTTTATAGGTATGTCTCAAAGCAAAATCTAGTAACAAGAAGTGGATTCTTGATAGTGGATGCTCAAGACATATGACCGGCAACATATCTCTTTTCACCTCAATTGATCTTATAGAAGGAGGAAAAGTGACCTTTGGTGACAACGCACAAGGAAAAATCAAAGGTAAAGGAACTATAGGTAAGGAACCACATTCAATTGAGAATGTGTTGAAGGTTTGAAGCATAATTTGCTAAGTATTAGTCAATTTAGTGATAAAGGTTTTAGAGTAATCTTTGAGGCTTCTCATTGCACTATACAATCCTTGAAGAATAATGAAACTATTTTGGTAGGAAATAGAGATGACAATGTTTACTCTATTCAATTAAATGATCTAGCTAACCAAGATGTCAAGTGTCTTAGTGCTATTAGTGAGACATCTTGGCTTTGGCATCGAAGACTTGGACACATGCATATGGAGCATTTGAAGGATATTTCAAGCAAAGAACTTGTGAGGGGACTCCCGAAGATCAAGTTTGAGAAAGACAAAGTATGTGATGCTTGTCAAATGGGTAAGCAAAAGAAAGTCTCTCACAAACCGAAGAAAATGGTATCTACTTCTAGACCCTTGCAATTACTTCATATGGATTTATTTGGACCAATCCCTACTACTACTCTTGGTGGTAAATCATATTGTTTTGTTATTGTTGATGACTATTCTCGCTATACTTGGACTTTCTTTTTGGCCACCAAAGATGAATCTCTAAATGTGTTCACTTCATTTGCAAAACGTATTCATAATCAAAAAGGATATTTGATATCCAACATTCGAAGTGATCATGGTAGAGAATTTGAAAATTCAAAAATAGGAGCCTTGTGTGATGACTTTGGGATATCACATAATTTTTCGGCTCCTAGAACTCCTCAACAAAATGGTGTTGCCGAAAGAAAGAATAGGTCTTTGCAAGAAGCGACAAGAACAATGCTTAACAAATATGGTTTACCTAAGTACTTTTGGGCGGAGGCGGTCAATTGTGCTTGTTTTGTTCTCAATAGAGTTATCTTGCAAAAAATTTTGTTAAAAACCCCTTATGAGCTTTTTAATGATAAGAAACCTAAGGTGAGCTTTTTTAGAGTCTTTGGTTGCAAATGCTTTATTTTAAATACTAAGGATCACCTTAGTAAATTTGATTCCAAAACATTTGAGGGTATTTTTCTTGGCTACTCTAATAATAGTATGGCATATAGAGTCTATAACAAAAGTACTTTGGTTGTTGAAGAATCCATTAATGTTATTTTTGATGAGACTAATCCTTTTCTTCGGAGGACTAACATTGTTAATGTAGATGATGTGGACATTGACATGAGAACTTTGGATATAAGTGAAACAATACAAGACAACCACAAAGAAATTATTCAAGAAGAACAACAATCAAGCTCTCAAGAGGAAGACAAGGAAGCAAGCAATGATGTTTCAAACTCGGACTACTCTCAAGAATTACCAAAAGATTGGACTTACAAAAAGGATCATCCAAGCGATCAAATCTTAGGTAATCCTTCGAGTGGGGTAAGAACTCAACACTCTCTTCAACAACATGTTAATTTAGCATTTCTTTCCCAAATTGAACCGAAGAACTTCTCCGAAGCTCTACATCATGAATCTTGGATGCTTGCTATGCAAGAAGAGCTAGTTCAATTTGAAAGAAATCAAGTTTGGACCCTTGTGCCTAAACCTCAAAACTATAGGATTATAGGCACAAAATGGGTATTTAGAAACAAACTTGATGAATCCGGAATCGTGGTTAGAAACAAGGCTAGATTAGTGGCCCAAGGTTATAACCAAGAGGAAGGAATTGATTTTGATGAAACTTATGCACCGGTAGCTAGACTTGAATCTATTAGAATGCTTTTAGCTTTTGCTTGCTATAGAGATTTTAAACTCTTTCAAATGGATGTCAAGAGTGCTTTTCTAAATGGTTTTATTTCGGAGGAGGTTTATGTGGCTCAACCTCCCAGCTTTGAGCATGAAAAATTTCCAAACCATGTTTTCAAGCTTAGCAAAGCTCTTTATGGTTTAAAACAAGCTCCTAGAGCTTGGTATGAAAGGCTAAGTAGTTTTCTTTTAGAAAATGGTTTTTCAAGAGGAAAACTTGACACCACTTTGTTTATCAAATCTAAGGGCAAGGACTTGTTGTTGGTGCAAATTTATGTTGATGACATTATATTTGGTGCTACTAATGGATCCTTGTGCGAAGAGTTTGCTTCTTGTATGAGTAAGGAGTTTGAAATGGGCATGATGGGAGAACTCACCTTCTTCCTTGGATTGCAAATCAAACAAAGCAAGGATGGAATCTTTATCAACCAAGCCAAATACACCAAAGAGCTACTCAAGAGATTCGACATGGAAGCATCAAATGCTTTTGACACTCCAATGAGCTCTTCATTAAAGCTTGATAAAGATGAAAAGGGTAAGGATGTTGATATTAAACGCTATCGAGGTATGATCGGATCACTTCTTTACCTTACCGCAAGTAGACCCGACATAATGTTTAGTGTTTGTTTATGTGCTAGATTTCAAGCTTGTCCTAAGGAATCTCATTTAGTTACCGTAAAGAGAATCCTTCGATATCTTAAGGGCACTCACGATTTAGGGTTATGGTTTCCTAGAAACACATCATTTTTTGACCTAGTTGGTTACTCCGACGCCGATTTTGCCGGTTGTAAAACCGAGCGAAAAAGTACTAGTGGAGGTTGCCAATTCCTAGGACACTCTCTTGTTTCTTGGAGTTCCAAAAAGCAAAACTCGGTTGCACTCTCTACCACCGAAGCCGAATATATGGCGGTTGGTGCTTGTTGTGCACAAATTCTTTGGATGAAACAAACCCTTTTGGATTTTGGACTCAAGTATGATCACATACCTATCTTATGCGATAACACTAATGCCATTGATTTGAGCAAAAATCCCATCCAACATTCACGCACTAAGCACATAGAAATCAAACACCATTTTATTCGTGATCATGTGCAAAAGGGTGATATTGTTCTAGATTTCGTGGACACAAATCACCAACTGGCGGATATCTTCACTAAACCGTTAGATGCAAAGAGGTTTACCACTCTTAGAAGAGAACTTGGCATGTCTTCACCTATGTGACTAGGTTATTTTTGTGCTAGTTGCTCTTTACATGCTTGAGCATTATCTCATATGCTTATAGCATGCTTTGGTTAATTTTTCCTTTCCAAACATCATTGGTTTTATTGATATTTATCTATCTTAAAAATAAAAAAAATATATTTGCACACTTTTATTGCTATATACATATGTATAATCTTTTTTAAGATTGATTGACTTTGTGCATTGAAGTCGACTGCATTGGTCAATACAGTGGACTGCATTGGTCAATACAGTGGACTGCATTGGGGAATGCAGTCGACTGCATTACGGGGGAAGGGCATAAATCATGCCCAGATCTCTTCTTCTACAGAATCTTTCTCTCTCTACTCCTTCTCTCTTCGAAAAAAGGCTCTCATCTCTCCTTGGACTCAATTCTCCTCCGTTTGGCTTGAAATTGGTACGTAAATCCTCCCAAATCTCATTCTACTTCATGATTTACATACCTTCTCTAATCCATTTCATCTACATTGTTCATAATCGGTTGAAATTCGAATTGCTCTCTATAGATTATTTCTTCAGATCTACTTCAATTTAGCATGCTTCTATATGATTTAATGCTTGATTCATCTTTAGGGATGCTTATTATATGATTCTACATAGTTTAATTACTTGCATTCATGCAAAAATTGAATTTCCCCAATTTTCATAAACTAGGGTTCTTCTTTTGTCAAAATTTCTTCAAATTGTTTATGCAATTGCATGTTTCATCATTTGATTCATGCTTAGTTATGTCGATTACTCGATTGTACGTGGTTAATTTCATTCAATTTGTCCAAAATTGATTTTTCCCAAAATTGCATAAATTAGGGTTTATCTTAAAAAAAAAATCATTTTTTTTTGCATATTCTTTTATCTTACATTTATTATTTCTCTGTTTAGATTATTTCAACTATGGCAAGAGAGAAACGTGCACGTGCCAGTTCATCTCGCTCACGAGCTGCACCTGAGCCCGAGCCTGAGCCCGAGCCCCAGCCTATCGCGGTTGAGTTTGATCAAAATCGATATCGGAACCGCGAGGCTGCCGATCGCTTTTCTGCACAACTCTCTTCACCTTTGACTCCAGGTTTGCGACTGGATACTCCATTCCTTTTTAACATAGGTGTACTTAGATGCCTTCAGGATTGTTATCTAGATCGCCTCACCGATAGGAACACTATTCTATATTATCCTGATGCAATCCGCTTATTTTATGCGAATTTGACTTGGAACATTTCCTCTGAGTCATGTACCCTCACCTCCTATGTTTTTGGACGCCGTATTTCATTCTCACAATCACGTCTAGCCACTCTTCTAGACCTCCCCGATAGTGGCTTCTCTTTCTCGTTAGACATGATCCCTGTCGCTGGTCAGTCACATTGGTTTGACCGACCTTTTTCTATTGAGGAACAGCTTCGACACACACTTCATTGTCGACAGGTTCGGGTTGCGAGCAAACCCAGCCTACGTGACCTACCTCCTCTCTCTCGTCTGTTCCATCATATCATTGCTCATAACGTCATTCCTCGTACTGACGGTCTTTCACTCGTCTCTTACTTAGACGTTCAGCTCTTGACCTTCTTTCGCTCAGGCACACCGCTTAACATCCCTCGTCTCATCATGTTAAACATGATTAGGAGCGCCTCACATCCTGCCTTAGCTATACCTTATGGCCTCCTACTCACTCACATTCTTGCTGCCTTTTACATACCTCTTCTGGGTGAGTATATTGAGGTTACTAGGCACATCGTACTAGACTGCTCTACTCTTCGTAGGAAGGGCCTTTTAGATGATCGTAACCGTTTCTTACCTGAGCCTGAATTGGAAAATGTCATTGTTGATGATGATGATGATGATGATGAGGATGATGATGAGGATGATGATGATGGTGATGCTGATGATGATGATGATGATGATGCTGATGGTGATGATGATGTTGCTGATGCTGATGATGATGCTGCTGATGCTGATGATGATGCTGGGGGAGATGCCGGTGATGGTTTTGATCGTGATCCACCTCCGTTGATCATTCCGAGTACACATGAGGCGGGCACTTCTTCCGGTCCTTCTACTTCCGGATATGAAACGATCCTCACACGCTTAGATATGATGCAACAGCATATGCATGCCGGTTTCAGTCGAATGGATCTTACCCACAGCCAGCTCAGTCGACGCCTTTCTTGCATGGAGGATCATTGTGGGATTCAGTGTCCCGAGGATGACATCTTTCATCCCCCTCCTCCACCCTCGGGTCCTTAGGCATTAGGACATGCTTTATGTTTTTTTTATTTATGCTTATCAAACTCAATTATGTATCTCAAAAACTTATCATGGATCCTACTCTTAGTATTGCATTAGCACTCTTAATTCACGCTTATCTTCCTGCCGCTGGTTTAAAATTTATGTGCTATTTTCATACATGTGCTTGGTACACCTTTTGATGGTTATTCAAGTATTTATTTTTTTCTTGTTTAAATGCCCTTGTTGGCTATATTGATTATCCATGGATGGATACATAAGTTGATCACTTTCACACACACCCTTGATCTTTTTTAATGATGTCAAAAGGGGGAGAAAATATTGTTGAATATTGTTGATTCATGTGGATTTGATATATGAGCATATATTACTTGAGTTAGGGGGAGCCCTATATTGCTTAAGATAGGAGGAGCCTTTTATGATTTGAATCATGCTTCTTTGCGTTCATTATCTTATATATCTCATATTATTTGAATCAATGTTTGTCATCATCAAAAAGGGGGAGATTGTTAACCCTACGGTTATTTAACCTAGGATTATATTTGATTTTGATGATAACTAACATTGATGATTATGATGTCTAACATGCATTGAGTTGATGAAGCAATATGAACAATCTCACACTCATGCAAATGGAAAATTAAACGAGCAAATCGTTTAATGACTCTCAACGGAACGCATCAAAGAAGGATTTCGTCGATTGAACTTTACTATGCTTTATTTCCTTCTTTGTAAACTAGACGTAGAGAGATGATCGTTACGATGACTGTATACCTAGAATTTGCCCATAGGTTTCCCTTGCATGCATAAAAGTTTTTCATTCTTTGAAAACTAGGAAACTGCATTTTCTGGAATGCAGTCGACTGCATTGGATTGCAGTCGACTGCAACTTGGGCAGTGAGGTATTACAGTCGACTGCATTGGAATGCAGTCGACTGCAATACTTTCAGTAGCCTATTCCAGTCGACTGCATTGGATTACAGTCGACTGCAAGTTGGAAATTTGAATTTCCAACGGCTACTTTGGGAATACAGTCGATTGCAATGGGACATTGCAGTCGACTGCAATAGTCGTTTGGCGCATTTAATGCTCCACCTAATTCCAAACAGTCATATTCTTTCCCACCTCTATAAATACTCATCTTGGGCATAGTTTGGATTCATCAATTGCATTCAAAGCTCTCTTATCTTTCATATTCTCAAAGATCAAAGCAATTGTTCAAATCTCTCTTGTTTCATTGATTTCTCATCCATTTCAAGAGAGCATTTATTGTGAGCTTACATTTGAGAAATATACACTTTCATAAGTCATCATACACTCATCTCTCTTGTTCTAATGCTTAAACTTGTACTCATCTACTTCTTGAGAGTGAAATCTTGTACACATTTCTTCATTGAAAGGTTCTTGTATCAAAGCTTGGGGTTGTCAAGCTTTGGAGCTTTGGGTTTGTCAAAGCTTGTTCTTGATGTGGGCATAGCATCAAGGGATTGTAAGAGGTTCGATCTTGACCCGTAAGGAAGATCATACTAGTGGATTCTAGGGCCTTTCAAGGGACTTCCTTGAAGGGGTGGACGTAGGCTTGTGGGTATATCAAGCCGAACCATTTAATTCTCCTTGTCAAGTATCTCTAAACCCTTCTCTCTTTACATTATCATCTTACATTTATGTTGAGATTGGTTGTTTGCTCATTTAAGTTATTGAGATTGAGGTTTGTTATTTGTTAATTTTTAAAGTAGTCTTAAAACCCTATTCACCCCCCCCCCCTCTAGGGTTATTTTATTGGTTTCAAAGATCACAACAGCAAGTCACAGTAAAAAGTGGCCTACCAGTAGGTGACCTTGGTGAAGAAACCAAAGAAGCGAGATGAGGGTGGGGTTCAATGGTTGTCACGGCAACTCTATTAAAGATGTCTAAGAAACGTAAAAGGGAGAAAGAAGACAAGAAAAAAAAATCAGCCTCAAGGGAGAGACAATCAATGGCTAAGGTTGAAAGAGGTTGAACAAAAAGTCTATCCCTTCTCAGACTTAAAACTCCCAGGGATACTAGAATTCTTACTCGAACATAAGCTTATTAATCTCCCCAAGATAAAACATGCAGACATGACTGGTTAATGAGATGAGATACTATAAATATCACCGTCTCATCAGTCATCCAACTGAAAAGTGCTTCACACTCAAGGAGATGAGTATGGACTTGTCTAAAAAAGGAAAAATTCATCTAGATGATGAGGAATTTGAAAATCAACCAACACTTTGGTCATCTTTGGGTCGATCTGTAGTCTTTTCAGCTTCTTGTCAGGGGCAAGAGAACAGATCGCTTAACACCTCTGTGCTGGGAGCATTGAAAGCTTAGAAGATCCTCCAAAGACTCAACATCCCTTTGAAGCCCCTAAAGTTGCCTATATTTGATCAAGCTTCAGGCCCAGGTTAGAAGCTCAAATTTATATCATCTGGTTGATGATTAAGCTTTAAAGCTCTTTAACTAGTTGCAAGTCATCTTCATCAGATCAAGCTTCAATTCGTTGGTCAAAGTCGTATCGTCTAGTTGAAGATCAAGCTCTGAAATCCTTCAACTAGTTACAAGTCTACTTCATCCGATCAAGCTTCAAGCCAGGATACGAAAGTCAAAGCTGCATCGATTGGTGGAGATCAAGCTCTGAAGTCGTTTAACTAACTGCAAGTCATCTTTATCCGGCAAGGTTTAATCCCGAATTCATAGTCAAACTCGTATTATCTGGTTATAGATTAAGCTCTAAAGCTGTTCAACTGGTTGCAAATCGTCTTCATTTGATCAAGCTTCAAGCGTGGATACGAAGGTCAGAATTGCATCGTCTGGTTGGAGATCAAGCTCTAAAGCCCTTCAACTAGCTGCAAATTGCCTCATCCAATTAAGGTTCATGCCCGGATTCAAAGGTCAAAGTTGTATCCTCTGGTTGGAGATCAAGCTCTGAAGCTCTTCAACTAGCTACAAGTCCTCTTCATCCAGTCAAGCTCCAATCCTGGATTCGAAGGTCAAAGTCGTATCATCTGGCTGGAGATCAAACTCTAAAGCCCCTCAATTAGCTATAAGTCTTCTTCAACCAATCAAGTTTCAAGCCCAAATTTGAAGGTCAAAATCATATTGTTTGGTTAGAGATCAAGCTCTGAAGTCCTCAATTAGCTGTAAGTCATCTTCATTCGATCAAACTCGATGCTTGAAGTGAAGACCAAAATCAAATATCAAAGCTCTTCAACAAGAGCCTAAATTGAATGATCAACGCTCCACGGCACGAGCTTAAACAGTAAGATCAAAGCTCCTCAGCAGGAGCTTAAACTACAAAAATCAATGCTCCTCGGCACGAGCTTAAACTGCTCCTTACTGTATATATAAGCAATGCTCTTCAACATGAGTCTAAACTGCATCGTCCATACTTATAACCTGCACAAGCTAAAATTGCATAAGGCACAAAAGTTCACTTTAATTGAACTACACCTACTGACTTAATCCCTTATGGGTAGTAGGCAGCTTGGAGTTTTGCTCTGAGTTCAGCCAACCACTAAAAAGAATTTAAAATGATAGTCTATGATAAAGTCTTGAGGCTGATTAGTCTTTCATGGCGAGCACAAGGAATGCGCAAGTCCGATCAAGTTTAATTGCCAAGCGGGGGGGGGGGGGGAGGGGGGCAATGGGGGACAAGTCCAATACCTAGTCCTGTCAAGCTTTGACTTATGTAAGTGCAGCTCAAGAAAAGACTATGCAAAGAGGGAAAGTCCAATCGCAAGTTTTGTTGAGCGCACTTCAAATGCATTGAGAATCAAAAGCCGTCTCCATCTTGCAAAGGTGCAGGTCAGCAGGAATCTATGCAAAGAAAGGCAAGTCCAATTGCAAGTGTTGTCAAGCGCATTTCATATGGGAAGGAACTCGAAATAGTGTCGTGAAGTTCAGGTCAATCGAAGAGCAAGCAAAAGAAGGCAAGCCCAACTGCATGTCTTGTAGAGCACACTTTTCATACTGCCAAATACAGAGCTTGTTCTGGTAACTTCACAAGTACCAGTCAAAAGAGGATTCACATAGGAAGGGAAGTCCACATGCTGGACGTGTAGAGCATATTTCTGGAGTAGCTTGCTACGGCTGGGTCCTGGATGCAGGTCGACAGAGGACTCGCACAGGAGAGAAAATCCATCTTCGAGACATGTCGAGGGCATTCCTGGAGCCAGCTGAGCTGGTTGTGTCACCCTACGGTGGTATTCCTAATGTAGGTCAACAAAGACTCGTACAGGAGGGAACGTCCAGGTGCAAGACATGTCAAGCGCATTACCAGAGTGAGTCAGTGAGCCTTGCTGCGGTCACATCCGTCGAGTCAACAGTTGACTTGCATACGTAAAAAAGTCAAAATTCAAATCATGTGAAAGACGTTATTGGCAAAGCTAATTTGATATTATTGGCGCCATTGAGTATAGACATGAGCAAAGATATCAATAAAATTATAAATACAAGTCATCTCAAAAGTGCGATGTCTTGTAAAAAAATCGACGTTCAAGCATGCATACGTGGATAAGCACACTACTTTTGCTTGTTTTACATTTCATTGACGTGACAAGAAAGAAAGTAAAGTACATATATATTCTTCTATACAAATATATATGCTGCTTTAAAAACGAAAAAGGAGAGGGAAAATTAAAAAAAAACACTCTCTTGGTTTGAGCCATTTGCAAAAAGATCCCTATTGTTACAAAAGTTGCAAAGATACACCTGCGATTGCAAAAGTGTTGCAACCAACAATTTTCGTAACGAAACCAAATATTGTGTCAAGAGCATAGACCACCCCAGCCACACCGTCACCACTCCAACCTGCCATTCATGGACACAAGCCCAAGCCCTCTCTCTCTCACAACTATGCCGCCCCTACCACCATTAACCAGCCATGCCTATCGTGTCCATAAGCTGACGTCGTTTTCTCTCATCACCACCACAACTTCGCCTAAACCCATATATGATTTACCCAAATTGCAAAAAGTCAGATCTAGGGTTTCATTTGCACATTGCGATTTGCAAACATAGATCTTAGTTTGTGCAATTAGGGTTCGAATTATCGGTGGCTGCACTGAAATTAATCTTAGCTTGTGCGAGTTTTTGTGCCATAAGTTTGGGCGGTGACGGCGGCAGTGAGATTGGGTTGGGGTGGGGCTGATGGTGGTGTCGTTTGTGGCTGGGAGACGCGGTGGTGGCGGCGGGATTGTGAAGGGCTTACATTGACGGCGCACAGTGACGGGGCTGCGGCAGCATAGGCACACAAGGCTGGGTGGTGGCAGAAATGGGTGGTGGTGGTGATGGTGGATGGGGCTTGGTGAGAGCGGCTAAGGTTTTGGCTTGAGGGGGTTGATGGCAGAAGGCGATTAGGTGGAGTAGGCGACGGGGACAATGATTATAATGGGCACGTGGCAGCGGTTAGGGTTTAGGTGATTAGAGTAGGAAAGAAAATTAGGGTTAGGGGAAAGAAGAAATAGAGGGCATTTTTGTCATTTCGTTGAATTAATTTCTACCAAACGCACTGTTGCCGTTAGTTTGAACGATTTTTTTTACGATTGCAACACTTTTGCGATCGTAGATGTATCTTTACAACTTTGGTAACTACATGGGTCTTTTTACAAATAGTTCAAATTACGAGAATTTTTTGCAATTTTCCCAAAAGAAAATTATGGGGGTACAGAATGTTCAAGAAAAAACAAAAAGAAAACACACACACACACAAAAAGAGGGAAAAGTCAAAGAGAGAGAAAGGGCGTCGGGGGCAAGAAGAAACAAAAAGGAAGTGAAGCAAAGTCAAAGAAGAAAAAGAGAAATAAGTGGGCGTTCAGCCCAATAGAGAAAAAGAAGACAGGAGAGAAACAAAAGAGAAACAGAAGAGAAGCAGAAGGGCGTGAGCCCGTCACGGCCAGCGGCGCCCGGCAGAAAGAAAAGATGGCAGTGGTACGCGTAGTAAGGCCATGCTTTCCGGCGACGACGGATCAAGACATGGACTGCTTCGGCGGCGAGCACCGGAGCCAACGATTGGCCACAGCAAATGCCGAAGGCGGCAGTAACTACAAGCCAGTTATAGGCCCCAGCGGCGGACCAAGTGGATGCATACGATGTGCGATGAACGGTCAGTGGAAGCACTGTGACAAGAGCCAACAGCAGCTCCGGTGGACGTTGGCAGTGGCAGAGCACGTACTAGTGTGACTCAGCGGTTGCAACGACGGTGAAATGACCAGCTTGTGACAGCGTTGATTGGGGATCGCGGTGGATCACCCACGCCTCAACACAACGGTGCATCGATCTGAGACCGCGGCAGGATGCAGACGTCTCAAAACAATCAGTTCTTAATCTGGGCCGAATCGCGGTGGGTTGCGGATACTTGAAAACGGCGGCAGAAGTGACTAACTACCCTGTAGATGAGTTGATTCCGTTGACTGCTACCAACAGCGGCCGCGGTGGCCGTGACCATCGGCGACTGTGGCGAAAGCCGGCCGCGATGGGAGTGAGCAATTCGTGTCCATGTCGACTTGGATCGTGGTTGACTCGCGGTTCTGAAATTCGTCCAACCAGACGGAATCAACTATCTGTCATGCAGGGTTTGCGGAGACGGAGCATGCGCCGTCTCCCTTGGCCACGTCAACAGAAGCTGCAAGGGCTAGCTACTGGTGGTTGTTGCTGGCTCATCAATGGGACGACACGGCTCCACGAGCATGCTTATCTGTTGGCCGACCACTCAGTTCTAGATTGGAGTATCACAGCCGCCAAGACGCAATATTTTGGGGGTCTGGAAGTCGCTATATACAAGACCTAAATAAACCCTAATCTCCACCACCTCACATCAGTTATGGCAGCAGGCCTTGCCTTGTATTCAGTTGGTGGTGGTAAGCCCAAGCAAGTGAATTCCCCAATTGAATGAATAAATAAATAAAGTTCTATTTCAAGGCTAGCGACGGTGCCTTAAAAAAAAATTTCCGCACAGAGTCTTGATGTGTAAGTAATTTGTAGACACTAAAAATAATTTTGACCTGTAAATGGCAGGTGATTTTAGTGACCAATCAAATATTCAACGATGCAAAAAATGGGGGTCAAAATGTCGACATAGAGTCAACCAAGAAAATGGGTTAAAAGTCAAAGACAAGTTGAAATAACTAGCCGTCCAAATAAAAAATACTTTGTTCAGTCCATGGACTTTCTACCAAATAATTCATGTTGGATCGAAAGAGAATAAATGGAAAGAAATCAACTTAATTGATTCAGATTGGATTAACGGGAACACACATTTCTTTAGTTAAAAAGTCAAAACTCCAAAACACGAGATTTTTAAATTTAGCCACGTCACATTGCCTATAAATAGAAGGCTTCGGGTGGGAAAAAATGACACAGGATTTCCGCGATCTAAATTTAGCCCCATCACCTTGCCTAAAATGTGCCACATCCTTCTACATATAATATACTTCTGGTTCTAAAATTAATTTGACCATGAATGATTTTGTTATTTAAGTGATGCAAATTGATACCGTCAAAATAAATTTAGAAACTATATGTCAGTCTAAGATGGTAAAAAAGACTTGGTCCAAAAGAGGTGAACGGGTCAAAAGAAGGTGGGGGAGCTTCGGATATATTGATTTATGGCAAACTAGGCATGAGGTTGATGGGGTTGCGTAGACGCTACATCGGGTCGAGTTAAAATATTCCAAAAATGGAAAACGAGTCAACACTCCATCTGAATTGAACCTCGAAGCCCGAGCTTACGAGATTTGAAGCAGAATTTTTTGCGTACACGTGGGTGTAGTAGTCTCTGGCTACGTTGCCGCTGGTGGTGGTTGATGAAATTATTATAATGGCAACGGAATTGCTCCAGACAGCTATAGAGGACACCCGAGGAAAAAAGAGTGATGGCTTGAGGCGAAATGAAACTCGGGCTTTTTCAGAATTATAACAAATGCTCCTGCTACCGTGATAAAATTATGGAGACTTCAAACTTTCTTACAGCGGAGCCCTTGCATAGCCATGGATGGAGTATCCAACAAGTTAATGGAGACTAATAACATGTTAGTCCCTCCGTCTCACACATTTTGATTTAAATGATATATTATGTATTTTTTATTCTAACCTTTAGAAAGATGATGCAAACAAAGTAGGCGAGGAAAGAGAAATTGGGTTAGTAGAGTCCTAAATGTGAATAGAGAAATGAATAAAACAGTGTAAGAAAGTAAGTCCGGAGAAAAAAAATGATTTGATGGAGATTTAAACGTGGACAGAGAAATACGATAAAAAAAATTGTAAAAAGGGTAAATATATATAAAAGTACCAACAAAATCTTTCTTAATTTGAAAACTAGTAATTTTTGTGGGATGCCTAAAAAAGAAAACTTGATTAAATTATGTAAAACGGAGGGAATATATACTAGGCAGAATGAAAAAGAAAAGAGGTTACAAGTACATAAACCAGACTTGAGAATATGTCTGTGTGTCTGTGTAGATATATGGATTTGTTGATGAGTTAATGACCCTCCCGGAATAAATAATGTTATTAGAAATTACAATGAAAACAATTATAATTATGCGTGTGTGTGAGAAAGGCGAAATTGAGATCAAGTTGTTACGTCATTGTCCACTAAGACCCCTTCTATTGTTGTCACGTGTACCTTTTAATTTGATCTTTTTGATTATTTCAAAATCCCCTAATTTTTCTATGCTTCACCTCTTAAATAATTTGAACAATTTTTCTCCCTCTAACCTTCTTCAATTTCATTGTGTTATCCCTTTTTTCTCTCCCTTATATTCTCGCTTTCTCCCTCTTAACCCCCCCCCCCCCCCCCCCCCTCCCTTCATTTTTCGGTTTCATTTTTCTCTCCCTCTCCCTCTCCCTCTCACGCCTCCTCTCTCGTTACAAATGTCAAAATATATATAGCGGATAGTGCTTAATATTGCTTTCTGTTTCAGTTAATAAGCATCTATGGGAAGGCATTGAAGGCAACTGAAGAAAGGGTTAAAGAGCTGAAGTCTCAGCAGTAGCACCAGTTGACAGCAGTGTATGATAGTGGTAAAGATGGATTGATGTTTACACGAGAAAGGCAAGATCTGTTCCATGGTCAGGAAGCTTATTATCTAAATAAAGCGTCGTCTATTCTTATGGGCAATCATATATCCCGGGAGCACATGAAGATAAGAACACTACAGAACTGTACATATCTGAGTGAGGTAGCATTACTCACTGATATTCCTTACTGGAGTCGCGTAAATAATTAAGCATCCTAGCATTTAAATTATCAGAATCTGGAAGATGGAATTTGAACTTAAAAATGACGGTATTAGGAAGGGCAATGTTGATTCTGTCGAAGTTGGTATCGGCTCGAAGTTGGTATCGGCATATTTGTAACGAAGGAGCCATGCAGTCGTTTATGCACTCGAGCCATCATGATCCCCAGATTCAAGGTCGCGGCACCATTTGGAAAGTGGAGATTCCGAGCCTTCGGAATATTGATATTTCTTCCTGAAGCGACTTCCATAGAGAAATGGGGAGGTGGGGGGTTTGAGATCGACTGTAGAGATACGAGAACGTCGTAGATGTACCGTAGTATTGACCTGTTAGAGAATGTGCGCAAAAATGTCGGTATAAACGTTCTGCTAAATCACTTATAAAAGTTAAAAGGGTCTAAGAAGCTGAAAGAAACAAGATCTTCATAGAGTCCATCAACTAATGAATGAAATCGTAGATGGCTTAAATCCTCCGTTTTCTCCCGTCATCTCTTATCTTTCCAACTTCCTACCAATTCCAATCATAGACTTTTAAACTTACCCCTTGTCTTTAGCCCTCTTCTTACTCCTTTCCACTTTTCATTTGAATCGATCATGAGAGTTACCGATATGTTCTTACGTTTTATGTTAAATCCAAATTAAATCCATCATAACTTTTCCAAAAAATCCCGCGTGTCACGTTTTTTCAATCATATTTTGGTTGCTTTTATCATAGAGTTTTTGATTTTTTAGTTTCCATCATTTTACTTTACTCTTATGATTTTTAACTTTTGGATTCCCGATCCCAGAATTACGTCTCATATCTGAATACTTTTTCTTTTCATATATTGTTTTTATTCATTTTGCCTTTGTCCACATGCCATAAGTACGTAGTTTGATACAAATTTTTTAAAGCTCAAATCACACTACTTACTTTCTCTTCGAATTAGAAACCTGAAAAAATATCCCTTAATTTTGGCTCGCAATGATTAATGTCCTTAAATTTTGCAATTAAAGACATTTTAAATAGTTACCACGCTACTTTATCTCATTTTAGAAAAGCTATGTAGCTTACAAAATTCAGTAAATCCTAAATAATAGCCTTCTCTTCTCTATTTAGAATCCAAAAAAAATCCTAAGATCTCTCTTTGAAATCTCATTTTTGACTTAAATGATATATTATTTATTTTGTCTAATATTCGTTGCAGGGGTGTTTTCATAATTTAAAAATTGAATGATTTCATGTTATCGTACTCCGATCTTTACTCTCTTGATATCATTTTTGTTTTTAAATTTGAAAAGTTTTTTTTCCCTTTCTTTTGGGATTTCGTTTCTTCAACCAGTATTTTTTATAGTGTTGAACCCCTACACACCTCGCAGCAAATTTTTATATATCTTTTAAACAATCGTGAGTAAATTGCTACCAGTAATTTTTTTTTCTTCCTCTTTCTTTACTTTTTATTATTTATGGCATAGGAGTTCAAGTCCCCTCTTTTGTTGCATGATATGTGTAATTACTCGTGAGTAAATTGCTACCAGTAATTTTTTTTTCTTCCTCTTTATTTGCTGTTTATTATTTATGGCATAGGTGTTCAAGTCCCCGCTTTGGTCGCATGATATGTGTAATTGACTTTGGGAAATTTTTTTGGGCAACATGCATGTCAGTTTCACATTTTATTGATTTCAATACAGTAAACCTTGCAACGTTATATGCAGTCCTGGTTTTATTTTTTCTATTCTCCTGATGTTACTGCTTTTTTGTTGTGCATGCCTCCAATTTGTGATTCGTATTGGAGTTACGTATAGTATCTTTGGTGGTTAATATATTTTTTGAACTTACAAATCTAAAAGTTAATTTAAGGAATTTTGGCGTATATAACTTACTATTTATGTGGTATTTCTTAGCGAGCAAACCGAGTTCTTGTTTAATAGGCTGGTACGCAACGCACGGAATGCAAACTAGTGATTAGACTGAAAACTATTAACTGGGCAAAACAAATATCAGCAAAAAGATTGACAAAAACATTTACAAAGAAAAAGGAACATAATGCTACTAATTAACACACGGCATCTGCCTGTTGACAAGTCTCCGACGATGAGGACACTCGCAAGTGCAAAGTAACCGATCGTTGACAAACGATTCCATTATTAATCCAACCACCAAAGAATGAGAATCAGGAACCAAAGAATCCATCAATTACGTCTATGGATGAAGAGCTAAAAGATTACTCAGAGTCTTCGTGTTTTTTATGTGCGAGTAGATAGGCTTCAATATCCTTCGCGATGTTAATACTCGGCAGGATAGAAACCCTTGAAAGGTTGGCAACAAGCTCCTCCTTCACTTCATACTCGATTGTTGTTCTGGTGATGCATGAGTTCTTACCCGTCGGTATATTTTCAAAACGAATCCGGTACAGAGTAAATCCCAAATCAAAAAACGCGCCTTCGGTTATCTCTGTCTCTTTCACCATATGCTTATTGTCAACCTTGGTGAACTTCTCGTAGTAAGGAGAGCCTGGTCATTCAAACCAAAGCAACATGCAACGTGAATAGATAAGCAGTGATCATAACATTCATCTCTGCAGATTGCTACCCAGAAAATCTAGAACTATACATCTTATTTAGCAGTTCTGCTGTGAGTATTGTCTAGAAAGCCTATTCATGCATAATAGGGGAGTTGCTTTTTTACGGCCAATCGATGGATGGAGTTTGTTTGGTAATAGAGGATCCCGAAAATGGAAGAGTCCAATTTCTGGAGGAAAACGTGTTGCACTCTATGACGAATATACAGGTGCTGACACCCATTCCTACACGAGTCTGCACGATGGAAACTCATGCAAAATGTTTCTGCGGACAAGCACGCTTTCGCGCGCACACACACACACACATATATATATATATATATATATATATATATGAGAGGAGTAAAAGTTTGCATCGGTAACGAACATAAATCTCTTTCGATACCCAAGACATGACTTTAAAACCACAAAAAGCACAGAGATGAATGAAGGATAAACTTATATCAAGCGGACATAAAATGAAAGTTGTACCTGTCAATGGAGTCAATTTGGCAATGCTTCCTTCTCCTCCATCACCTTCTACGATGTCAACAGCCGCTAAATACTTGGGGACAGTGATAACTGTGAGATCAACCGTGCCATAAAGCGCCCACGCCTCGCGTGCTGGGGCTTGTATTTCCATTTCCGTAGCAACTGATCCGTAGGTTTGCATGATTGCTAGTGTTGGTAATTAACAAAGAAATTGAGTAAACTTGGTGAAGACGTAGGTGACAAATGAAGAGCTCGATCGTATGTTCTTGAAGGTAACAGGGGCTCGGGTATATATAGGGAAGTCAGTGTACATTAAAGAGTTGGTCAAAGGCATTATAGGCCCAAGGCTATTGCTCACCTTGGCGCGTTGGAAAATTCTTACCGTTGAAGCGATTGATCTCAAAGAAGTGGACCACACGGCCTATTTAATAAGCGCTGACGGCTCGATGAGCTAGGCGATGTTATTGCTATTTCGTTAGTACCTTGCAAATGATTTCAAAACAAGCTACAAAATATATCGTTTGATAAATTCAAGTTTCTCACTTTTCTCGTATTCTTTTTTAATTTTACATATGATCTTAGTACGGAGCATAATATATGAGCAAAACACCGACAAATATACGTTCGTTGTATCATTTCTCAGCCAAAAGTCTCTGTATTAGTATTTTTTTAATAGTCTTTACAGACGGAACTTTTATGCGCCTCCCAGCAGCCCCCGCTCCCATTTCCACACCCACACACCTTATCTCACCTCCTTTGCCGCCCACCTCCAGACAGCACCTCCAATGCCACCCACACCCACACACCTTATCTACCTCCTTTGCCGCCCACCTCCGCGCACCCCCCATCCCCACCCCACCCCCACCCCACCCCGCTGCCCTACACCCACTCTTTCCCTGCTGCAAAATATGCTTCTTAAGCTTACATTCTCATTTTGGGTTGGAAACGTGCAAATGAACTAGAGTAACGTGGAGTAGATAGACAGGTACTTGATGCTATTTCATATAAGAACACATAAATTCTATTAAATTTAACAGTTGTTTCCTGTACACTTATTGGACTTCGATTGATGACTAATGCATTACACATGCCTGGCAAAAGTGATAGTGGATGCGCTAGTACTCTGCGATAATTAGGTTTACTGGTTTCGGAGATTAGGCCATTATTTTTTTGGGAACATACAGTGTTTAGTACTATTGTCGTCATTCCATGTTCAGAATTACGGCAATGTGCCATAGGTCGAGTTTCTTCGACGACTATGGATACTTCATTATGGCAAGTGTGTTAGCAGACTTTCTTCATGGTAAAATACATCCGCGGTCAGAGTTTTAACCCAAGTGTTACTAAACAATTCGTAGTACTTGCAATTGGGAAGTGTCCTTTGGAGGTATCCCAGGGAATGGAGAGGGGTAGACAGAGCCATATAACATAACCATCTTTGAAAGCAAAATTTCAAAACAAGCTACAAAATAACCATAGTGGAAAAGCTCTAACCAAAATGCTTCGATTCTATTGAAATTCAAATATAGCTGTGAAAGAAACTGGATTCAAACAGTATACTCACTCAACTATCATGTAACAAGAGCTCAAAAAAGCTCCCAAGTCCGGTCTAACACTTGGGCTCGGCCGAGTGCTTTAGGAGATTATTTTCTTTTTCTTTGAAATGTTCCTCCCGAAGGTTGTACGGCACCAAAAAAAAGGTGAAATTTAGGTTGAACAACCACTTCAAAGCTGAAAAACAACATCAAGAATATTGTTAATCCGATAAGCTCTTTCAGAAAGAAGAGTTCACTCTTCGTATCTCGTCTTGAAGTACTACTAAACCAGTGCATTCATGCTCCTCCTTATCTTGCTTTTTTCATGATTCTTATCAGGTTTACTATTCATTCTACGGTGTTGCCACTGGTAATGAGAGAGCATTAGAGAAGCTTTTGCTGGAATTGGGTTTTAAACACATTGTGGAGAAGTAACTTTGACTCAATTTTCAAATTAGTTCCAAACCATATTTTGGTTAGGAACAAATTGATTCGTAATCCTCTACTGGAATAGATGATCATGGTATATTCACATGTGTAAAACAAATGGAAGGTGAATGAGAAAATTGAAGTTGAAGTTGGTGGTTCAACTTAAAGGGAAGAGAGAATCTCACATTGAAGTATTAAAGCCAATGATGTCTCCTTATAAAGCTTAGCCTTGAGCTAAGGGTTGGGCCCCTTGGGGGTACCCATGTTTTATAAGGAGAGAGGACCTAGGTTGATCCAAGGTCCACCACACGTGCAAGCCACCCGTCCCGGTCCGGTCCGGTCTGTGGCTTAGGCTTGGGCCCATCAGTTAGCAATTTTTTCTGTGAAGAGTTGCATCACTCAGTGAATACTCTGTATATAAAAAAACGAGTCAGTTTTTCAGAAGTAATTAATTTTTTTCTCAAAATAATTCTTCTGTCATTTTTCTACTGTTCGTTTTTCCTGTGTCTGTGTAAGATAGAGTTCTACCATTGTTTGGTTCGCCGGGGCTGCAAATTCAGAGTGCTCCTATTTTCAGACGTACTACCGTTGTATCCTGGGAGGCTTTTCGTCAAGAGACCGTTAGCACCGTTGATGGACGAATAAAGTCTTAAGGACAGTGAATCAAATTTACACCTCGACTTTTCCATTTGTTGTTCTGCATTTCCTGTTGTGAGTTTTTAGACATAGTTCTGTTTCTATTTGGTTTAGTGACTGCTATTTTTGGAACATTAATATTTGCATGCTAGTAATTGTTCGCAACCGATTTTTTGTAAAAGTACACAGCTTTTATCCCAACAGCTTTATGGGGATGAGGAGAGCTCTCATATTGCATAAGGAAACTTTTCTACATTGCATAAGGAAACTTTTCATTCTACATTGCACAAGGAAACTTTTCTATGCTCGTAATTACATTAAACCACATATGCTTAAGCTATCTTTATTGAGTTCGATAAAGATAGCTTAAGCAAATAGATGTTTGATTACCTATTTTTTATTTTGAGCTTTTTCTTTTGTATGTTTGATTACCTTATTTTCTTTTGAGTTTTTTTTTGTGGTGGTGGCAGTGGCAATGGGGCAGGCAGCGGGGGCAGTGGGATGGGTGGTGGTGGTGGTGATAGTGGGTGTTGCGGTGGCGGGTAGTGATGAGGGTGGCGCGTTGGGGGGGGGGGGTAGCGATGAGGGTGGCGCGTGGCGGGTAGCGATGAGGGTGGCGGTGGTAGTGGGTGTCGCGGTGGCGGGTACCGACTCCGAATAACCTACGGAACAAAAGCAGGTTGTGCCAAAAACTCACATTAATTTTTTGGTCGTAAATGGTTTTTATATTAATTTTTTATCCAAGCAAGATTATCACCATGGCAATGACGAAATTGCTCCAGACAGCCAGAAAGGACACCCGAGGAGGAAAGAGTGATGGCTTGTGGCGAGATGAAACTCGGGCTTTGAACAATGATGCTAGGTGGAACCCGCTAATGGTACTGCTACCGTGATAAAATTATGGAGTGAACTGAGAGTTGAATATACTCATGAGCATATCAAACTTTGTTCAATGAAGCCCTTACATGGCCACGGATGAAGAATCCTACAAGTAACAGGAGACTCATAGAATATTATAGACTAGGAAGAATGAAAAAAGAAAAAGGTAACAAGTACCTAAATAACCCCCTAGTTACATACAAGATTACGTTAAAAAAATACTACTTAATCGTTGCCACATTCGAAAATCTGTCTTCGTGTGTCTGTAGATGAACGGATTTGTAGATAAGTTGATGGTCCTCACGGAATAAAAGATGTTATTAGAACACAGAATGGAACAAATAATTACATTGAAAACAAATAGTTGAGGGAAACTGATATCAGCAAAAGATTGACAAAAAGGTTTACAAAGAAATGGAAATATACTGCCACTAACACAAACATCTGCTTGTTGACAAATCTCTGATGATGAACCGATCTTTGACAACTATTCCCTTATTATTACTCCAACCACCAAAGAAACTGAATCACGAAACAAACAATCCACTACGTTGATTGATGAAGAGTTATTAGATCACTCAGAGTCTTCATGTTCTTGATGTGCGAGTAGATAGGCTTCAATATCATTAGCGATGTTAATACTCGGCAGAATAGAAACCCTTGAAATTTTCGCAACAAATTCCTCCTTGATTTCATACTCGATTGTTGTTCCGGTGATGCATGATTTCTTACCTGTTGGTATATTTTCAAAGCGGATCCGATACAGTAAATCCCAAATCAAGAAATCCGCCTTGAGTTATCTCCGTCTCTTTCACCATATGCTTGTTATCAACCTTGGTAAACTTCTCGTAAAACGGAGAGCCTGGTCATGAAGCCAAAGCAACATGTAATAGGTACGTTAGCCGTAACACAGACAAAAATTCATTCAATAATCATAACATTCATTTTTGCAGATGGCTACTTTTAGCCATCTAGACTAAATGCCAATCAGGAATATTTGATGGTTGGAGCATGTTTGTTAATAGAGGATCCCGAAAAGGGAAGAGTTCAATTTCAGAACGAAAACATGTTGCACTCTATCACAAAATAAACTTGTGCACCACATTCCTTGTACGAGTGTGCATGATGGAACCTCATGCCAAAAGTTTCTGCCACAAGCATATATGTGTATGAGGACTAAATATTTGCTTTGGCACCGAACATACATTTTTTTCTATACAAGCACCCGAGACATGAATTTAAAACCACCAAAAGCACACCTACGAATGAAGGACAAACGCATATCAAGCCGAGATAAAGTGAAAGTTGTACCTGTCAGTGGAGTTAATTTGGCAATGCTTCCTTCTCCTCCATCACCTTCGACGATGTCAACAGCTGCTAGATACTTGGGGACAGTGATAACTGTGAGATCAACTGTGCCGTAAAGCGCCCACGCCTTGCGTGCTGGGGCTTGTATTTCCATTTCCGTGGCAACTGATCCGTAGGTTTTCATGATTGCTAGTTTTGTTAACTGTTAACGAAGAACTGAGTATACTCGGTGAAGATGTACGTGACAAATGATCGTATATCCTTGAATGTAACAGAGGCTCGGGTATATATAGAGAAGTCAGTGTACAATAAGGATAGGTTCAAAGGCATTATAAATCCAAAACTATTGCTCAACTTGCCGCGTTGAAAGATTCTTAGCCTTGAAGCGTTTACTTTCAAAGAGTCTGTTTTAATTAGGATAGGGTCTGTTCTAGTAAGTGCCAATGGCTCGTTGAGTTAGGCAACAGAGGAAAAGTTGATTTAATGATGACGTTATTTAATAGAAATTAACGATCACGTAATTCTTTTGTTTATTACCTCTGCAGCCTTAGTTTCTCAACCGAAAACAATTTCCTCACTAACTTATAAAAAATTCATTTAAATTTTTTTTCCTAAGGTCTACAATTCGTAAAATGAGCTCCACAAAATGATATTAGGCAACACTTTTAAAGTAGAATGAGCTCCACATGACGATATTTGGCAACATTTTTAGAGTTCAATGGAGAATTTTGGAGCTCAGGTTGTATTCTCCTAATTTTTCACTACTATTATTCGCCCACCTTGATGCGCTTGTGTATTACTCTTCGTGGTGTGGCTTTTATAACTAGATAGATAGTTCATCAAAAAGCTTCAAACAAATTTAGACCGCTATTCTTCTTTTCACAACAAATATAAATTCATGCGTCGCTAAACTAAAAGTATTATAATGACTTTTAAGTACCACTAAGGTCATTATAAAATTTTCGATCCACAATAAGTGATTGAATATTTTTTGTTATAGTAGGGGATCCAATTCAGATCCCTATTCCCTGCAGTTGCTACCGTATTGTGCTGTTCTAAAAATTCTGCTAAACGGTTAAAGAAACAAAAACACGATGATGGCAATGAATCAAATTTATAGCCCGCAAATGTCAAAGCAGTAGAAGTGGGCTAGTGGCCGCGCCTAATTTATTTAATTTTCCAAGGTACAAGTTGCAACTTTATACTTTTCAAGATGCATGATGGACATGGAAAATTAAATATAAGCGGCCGCCAGGTGTAAAATTGGAACAATATAAGCAATTAGCAATGGCCTTGTTCCATTAGTTTACTATTGGAACAAGAAGTACAACTGCTCGAAAGGTGTACAATCAGGGTGGCTTTCACCTAACCTTTTTGACCATACATTCATTAAGTGGGTATGAGCTGGACAAGTTACTGGTGGGGGGTTTCCTTCTACATATAAAGTCCAATATAATTTAGGTCAAAGAAACCCCGTCATTAACGCTATGATAAAAACAACTGCACACGCTAAAAGAACTGACCTAAAAGAAACAGCTGCACACGGTCTGTTTAGTGTTAATGCCGGGTAATAGTGGACGGGTTCTGTGGTGGAGACCGGAGGAATAAAGGACGGCAAAGGGTTTGCCATTGCATTTGTGAAATTGAGGAATAGTGGGTGATGGTAGAGAGGTCAATGGGCCGGCCCAGCTCGGACCATCAGGCCTGCCGTGAAACCAGGGCCGGGGCCGGGCCAGTAGGGCTGAAAATTAGATGAAGAAAAATCTAGGCCTAGTCCAAGCCCTGACCCTAGGCCCAATATCTAGGGCTGGGCTTGGGCCGGGCCCGAGCCCTGTTTTATTTATTTATTTTTCTCTTCCCAACCCCTAGTTACTCATCTGCGTCGATGGCCAATAAAATACATCAAATTAAGGTTGAGATTGATACATATTAATTTGGTGTAATATTTGCAAGACCTTTTTGGCCTACTAAAATTATAAGTAGCATTTTTCGAAAGTTTGGTAAATAGAAAATGTTTGCATGGAAAGAAAAAGCTTTTCTTTCCTTTTTTAATACAGTAACATCTTCTCCTTTCTTTTTTTTTTACAATAAATATCTGTTGAAGTCATATGCACAAACTTTTTATCTTATGTGTATGCAAGCAAGTAGTAGTAACGTTAAATTGCCCTAAACACGCACACAATAATCTATCACAGAAATTGAACTGAAATACTATAAGCAATTAGCAATATATTAGATAAAAACTTCTGTAAACAGTTTAAAGTAAACTATGTGTTAATATGTGTGTAAATAATAATATTTCTAGCATTCAAATATTCAAATTGATAGAGTTAAATTGAAGATAAATGTGTTCATAGGCCCTCCTCCTTTTATTCGGGCTTGGGACCGGCTGCTTGTAAACAAACAGGCGAAGTTACCTATTTTTATATATACAAAAAAATATATATCTTGCTTGTAAAAACTTATATATATATATATATATATATATATATATATATATATATATATGTGTGTGTGTATATATATGTGTGTGTGTGTGTGTGTGTGAAAAAACTATATTTTGTGAAAATTTTTATTCTTAAAACTTAAGAGAAGGAAAATAAAAAGAAATTACCTAATCATCCGGAAGTACTTCAATATCCGAGTCACTGCTCTTCCTATCATCAATCGGTTTATCTTGCTCGCGGTATTTCGCATCAAGATAATCCTTCCAACATACACATAGCTCGAGCGACTCGGGGTTAAGACGACTCCTCCTGTCATCCAAAACCCTCCCGCTCGCTGAAAATGCCGACTCTGAAGCAACCGTGGAGGCTTGCACTGGCAGTACATCCCGTGCAATTTGGGATAAAGTTTTATACATGTTTTGATTTTGTTTCCAAAAATTTAACAAATTAAAATTAACCTGTTCTTGCATTGATAAATCAGAATAATGATCAGTATTTGAATATACACCAATCTCATTAAAAGAGAAAAAAGTAGACGAACCTGCCGAATTAGAAGTACCTTCACCTGGTAGTTGTCTTGCTACTAGATGTTCAAAGCCCTTAAGGTATGGCGCATAATACCTCTCAGCAGTCGATGATGAAGCTCGCCCGCGCACGTCAGCAGAATTACGATAGAGGTTGAACAGTTCCTCAAATGTCTTGCTCACTTTCGCTGTGAGTGCGGTTGTGTCCTCTACTGGTAGCACATTAATTTCGATATCTCTTGTATCGAGACGTTCACGCCATGCAACTTTAACCTAGGATCTAAACAAGTAGCCACAGCAAAAACAACAGGCAGTTCACTCCAATATTTATTAAACTTTTTATCCATCACTTTTACTATTTCCTGAAAGGGTCCTATATATCTCCATTTTGTTAACATTGTAGCCATCTTGAGAATTTCTATTACAGCGAGAGGAGAGGTGGGATAGTACGTACCAGACAATAAATTGGTAGACGTGTAAAATACCTCCAAAAATTCAGCTAGGTATGTGGCCATCTGCCATTCCTCTTGAGTTGGCAAGCCGGCTGGGAACAAGGTTAGTAGAAAATGCGTATAGACTTCTTTGTATGCCAGAATGTGTAAAAGCATATGGTATGTAGAGTTCCACCTGTGGACCACATCTGTAACTGCTCTCCTGCGAGGCATATTATATTCAACACACAACGTTTTAAATTGTTGTGTTCTCGGACTCGAACTATTAACATACGCTGTCATACCCCTCATTTTGACAAGAATATCTCCTGCAGCAGCTAAACCATCTTGAACAATTAAATTAATTATATGACAAACACAACGAACATGAAATAATTTACCAGAAAGTACAGGTTTGAGCTCTCCTCTAAAGCATCAACAGCAGCTGTATTGTTAGAAGCATTATCAAAACTAATACTCATAATCTTATCCTTTAATTTAAATGTGGTACATGCTTTTAATATAATAGTAGCAATGTTCATTCCATCATGCGGAAAAGGAAAGAGCTCGAAAGCGATGATTCTCTTGTTCATAATCCAATCTGCATCAATCCAATGGGCCGTCACACAAGTATAACTAACAAAAGTAAATCGGAGATTGCCAAATATCAGAAGTAAGACTAACTTTACCGTCAAAATTATCGAAATAATCGATCAGGCGTGCTTTAGCAGCATTATACTGTCGGAGTGCATCGGATCTAGTTGTGTTTCTATGAACCTTTTTGTACAAAGGTTGAACGTATGTGTTCATATATCTAGAGTGCTTAGCATTATCGGCAAAAGAAAAGGCTTGTTCATCGTGAATAACAAATTCAGCGAGACCGTCTCTTTGCTCTCGCTGATTATAAACAAATAACTTACCGTCAAAAGATAACTGCGTTTGGGTAGGTTCGACGTGGCCTTGTCGAGGTGCACACTGAGGGTAATGCCTGTTAAGATGTCCATTACCACTACCAGACGAAAATAATTTAGCACAGTACTTACATCGAGCTTTTCGGATGCCGTCCACCGTAACTTCATCAAAATGATTCCAACACTCGGCTTTCTTTTTTCCCCTTTTGGACTTCTGGCTCATTACCGGAGGCATTGCTCGGCCCTTCTTCATCATGACCAGGCATAGGGTTAAGATTATGCCACGGAGTAGTAGCTTCGCCAACCGAGCTGCGTCCTTGACTATAATGCGGGGGGTCTTGTGAAGGCGTGTATTCAGAATCTGGAATGTTTTGATTGAACTCCCAATTGGCTTGGGTATCTATCATACAGCCTGTACTCATTCGTCCAGGAACGAATGGTTGTGGTGGTGCTTGGATTGGTGTTTGTGATGGCCGTGGTGGTGGCGCTTGTACTGGTGGTGGTGGTGCTTGTGATGATGATCCACGCTTCAGTTTCTTCAGTAATCCAACCATATTTGACGCTAAACTTTTTTACTAGATTGGAAACTAAAACTAGTAAGAGTAACTAAATACACAAGTATAAGAGCAGTAATTAGTAATTAGAAATAACAATTAAAAGAATTAAAGAGTAACAAATGAATAAGAGTAATTAGTAATTCAAAATTGGAGAGAGTTAGTAATTAAAAAGAATTTAGTAATAGTAATTAATAAAAAATTCACTAATTACTAGTTACTAGACAAAAGAATTAGAGAGTAACAAATTAATAAGAGGAGTAGTTATTAATTAGAATTTAGCAAGAGTAGTAATTAGTAAACAAGAGTACTAATTAGTAAATAAAAGTAATAATTAGTAAGAGTAGTAATTGGAGAGGGAAATAGTAGTAAAGCTTGTAAAAATGTAGAATGTTTAGATAAGAGAGAGTAAGAAGATTGGTGTGAAAAATTAGAAAGAAATGATGTGAATTTATAGATTTTTTAAACTTCACAAAAGACCAAAATACCCTTTAAAAAAGATCCGTTTATAGTTGTTGGAGAGGGTAAGAGTGTAAAAACCCTTAAAAGAGTTGAAAAAATTAAGTTAGACCAAAATACCCCCCAAACTAGCCGTTATATTGCTGTTGAGGGGTAAAAGTGGAATTTGGGAAAATAATGGAGAATATAGCCGTTAAGGGGAAAAGGGTGGGAAAATTAAATTTGAAAAACTGTAGGGCTTGTTAGAAAAGAGCCAGAACCAGGCCTAAAACCGGGCCAAAATCGGGCAATTTTCGGGCAGGGCCAAAACCCAGGCTTTTTAGGCTGGGGCCTGACCCAGGCTTTTTTGTTGAATATCCCGGCCTGGTCTAAGCCCAGGCCTAAAGCCCTTTTTTTAGGGCCACCATTGTTCATCTATAGGGTCGGGCCAGCCTAGGCCAAAAATGGGCCGGTCGGGCCAGCCCGCAGGGCGCCCGGCCCCTTTGACACCTCTAGGTGATGGTAGACGGGATCTCGTTGAGACGGCCATCTTATTTCTGAAAAGAGAAGGCATTGCCATTTTATTTGGGGAAAAGAAAAGGCATAGAAAGGCCCCGCCATCCTCTACATTATGCAATGGATGGGCATTGTAGCATATTTAAGCTATCTCAATCTCGATTGTATTTTTGCCACAAAATTATCTGCTACAATATTTAACGAACATACTTTGGAAAAAAAGAGCAAAAAATAAATCTTGACCGTCCACGAATCGCAGATGGATGGCCAGATGGCGGTGATAACTTAACCCAAGTTACTTGCGCGAGCACTGGCTCAGCTATATATATATATATATATGGAGCCGATCCCTATCTACCGGTGGAGAAATAATAATTTCTCCACCATAAATCTGGCCGTCCACATGTACTCGTGGATGGCCCAGATCTGTTTTTTTTCCTTTTGAAAAAGATCCAATTGCCGCTCTTTAAAGCGGTTGCAAAAATGGACAAAAAGACCCCCAGAGCAGAAAAAACCCCAACAGCTAGAAAGACTAGTGGTTGGAGGCCCACTAATTTCCTCCCATCCGCTACAAAGTGTAGCAATTGGGAGCACACCGAACCACTACACTTAGTAGCGGTTGTTCTCCTTGCAACTTTTTTTTCAAGCCTTCTTTTGTGACATTTTTTTTCTTTGTCGTGTCTTGTCATTGTCATATATCATAACTAGTCATTACTCCCACCCCAACGGCTACACTTAGTAGCGGTTGGCATCATTTTTCACTTTCTCACCGGTCTTCTTTGTTCTCTCTTCCTCACTTTTCTCTCTTTATAATCCGTTCTCCCCAACTCTTTCTCGACAAAGCCCTTTCTTCCACTCTCCATCATCTTTCCCAACTCTTTCTTCCACTCTCCATCATATTTCCCAACTCTTTCTTCCATCTTCTTCATACTCCAAATCTTACCTACATAATCTCCACGATAACATAAACAAAAACAATTTACGCCATAAACAAAAAAAACAATTATGCTAGAAGACCGGTGGATAGCCGCTAGAAGATTAGTGAATTTTTTTTAAAATATATCAAGTTTAAAACAAGTAAGTATTTCAAATTTTCTTATAATTCAATGTTAATTTTAAATTGTTCTTACCAGTGGATTGTTTAAATTGTGTTATTCTCAAATTGTTCTTACCATAGTCTCAAATTCGTGCTTTTTAGAAATTGAAATTAGGAACTGAACTAGCATTTAGGTTATGAAATTAGAGGTTTGCTTGAGATTCAAAATTTGGGCTTCAAAATTAGGCATTTTTTAGGGATTCAAATTTGGCGGTTTTTTAAGACATCAAAATTAGGGTTTTTAGGGTTTCAAAATTGGGAGTTTTTTATGAATTCAAAAAGGATGGTTTTTTAGGGAGTTAAAATTAGGATTTTTTTTATTTTTCAAATTAGGGGTTTTTTATTTTAACGCTCCGAACACTAGGGTCCGAACACGTCCTTAAATCAAAACTCAATCATATCTAAAATATAACAACCGTAATGGTAGAGCAGAGCATCAAAAATAATGGTTTGAAACTCAAAATCTTAACTCCAAAAATAATCCAAAATATTATTACAATCTATCAGACTAATCATTCGAATCCAAAGAACAATAATTAAAAGTGACTTTCAAACACAAATATTACCCACAGAATAGTTTAATAAATATAGCGAATATTCATTCAAAGTCCAAAAATAGCCATTGTAGACTCAAATTGAAGAGAACAAAAATACAAATTGAACAAAATAAAAATCAGATCAATCGGAGATCGGATGAGTGAGATATTGTCAAACAAAAATTTTAGATAAAAACATAATAACACGAAGATCGATAAAAATTTTTAAAAGAAAAAGTCACCCGAAACTGACACGTGTTGTGTCCTTTCTTTATAAATTTTGAAACCAATACCGAAGGACCAAGGACAACTTAACTTAAAGATAAAAAGGACAAAGGACAACTGTCATTTTCTTTAGAGAAAATAAGGCCACTGTTCTTCAAAAAAAAAAAAAGACAACTCGACTCGACTGTTTGTAAGGCTTTTTTTATTATTTTTTAAACTCAAAGAGCAATTGAAGAGAGACATGTGACTAAAAATTTTTACAGTAACTTTTTGACGGCGAATAGAGAACGGAAAAGCACAAAGTTATGGCAAACAACTTTTTATGATAATAGGAACACATAATTTTATAAATCACACGAGAACTATCTTTAACGCAACGTACAAGACAGTAAAACAAGATCATTGATAATGTTACAAAAAAGCATGATGATCAACAATAGGCTCATAAGTAAATTCAATTTTCAAATCAAATGAAGATGCAAAGATTCTCGTGTATGAAACGAAAAGACGGCGTAAAAACCCTTACTTCAAAATAACAAATATCATATCAAAAATCTCATCTTCATCTTAGATCTTTACTTCAAAGTAACAAAAATTCAAAGTAACGAATATCATGTCAAAAATTCAAACTTATAATAATTTTTAATTGTTCTTTACACAAGTACCCAAACTCCAGGGTATTACATTTATGGATTCCAAAATAGCAATTTTTAAGGGCGTCAAACTTAGGGTTTCTTATGATTTTCAAATTTAGATTTTATTAGGGCTTCAAAAGTGTGGGTTTATTTGGGCTTTAAAATTAGGATTTTAGGATTACGTGTTCTCATTTAATTTTGGAATGTAAATATTATTGACGCTAAGTTGGTTTACGATTATATTTTGTTCTTGATATGGATTTCAACCCCGGACCTCATGATCCATCAATTCTATACGATGACGATGATCACGTCGCGAGGCACGTATTTGACGGTGTCGATAGGGTGTTTTGGAAACAATTCAAAACACAAGTCACCTCGAAGAGTGGGTACTAAACGAGGAACAAATACAAATATTACACCGTCAAAATTTATCTATGTTCACCGACCTTCATCATTGGTCTTCGCACGATGATTGCCTTATATCCGCTCTAGGTGAATGATGGAGGAGCGAGACGAACATATTTCACTTCCGGTTTGGTGAAATGACTATTACATTAGAGGACTTCGGATTTATACTTGGAATCCCATGTCATGGCAGACCCATTACTTTGAGTAGGACGTCTGCATCCATAGCTCAGATAGCTAGGCAGTATTTTTTAGAAATTTTGAGGGAAGCTCTTACAACCAATGGCATCAAACTTAAATGGCTGAGAGAATAGTATGGCGTGCTACTGGATGAATACACTCCTCATGATTTGGTGACGTATACGAAGGCATTCCTTCTATATATTATTGGAGCTATATTACTTCCGATGCATTCGAAAAATATGGTGTTCATGGAGGACCTTGGGGAGGTATACTTGTATTCGTGGGGTTCAGCTATCCTTGCGCACCTATATCGAGCACTGCACAGAGCTACGAGAAAGGGTACCAAGTCCATTACCACCTGCCTCACTCTATTATATGTTTGAGAATTTATATTCTTGGTTGATGTGTCAATATATTCGTGATTAATTACTAATTCCATATAATGTTTGCATTCACAGGTTTGGTCTTACGAGAGGCTACCAACGGGTCGTCTATAGTCTCGGGATGATTTCGATGAGACGTGGCCTAGGGCGTGGGCCTGGGGGCCTACACCAAACTGCAAAAGACAGCTAGACCCTCACCACCATCTAAAGTTCTATTGGGGGGAACTAGAGATACTGGATGCATCACAGGTGACGTGGCAGCCATATTGCAAGGTGATGCATCAGTTGGATGAGTGGTGTTGGCAACTTTTGGTGTCATACGTGCTGGCAGGTTTGGTTCGGGTGCCGCTTATTCACTTCGAAGTATGTGAGTTTCAGATGCCTAATTGAGCTATGAGGTAAGCTGGCTATCTACAAGGGATACCAAAATCCGCTGTAGACATGCGGCCATATAGGAAGAGTCGAGGGCCGAACTTCAAGGTGCCTGATGCCTTGAATTTGTTAAGCGACGAGGTGCAACAGTGGAATACTTGGCAGGAAACATATGATAGCCTTGTATCGCTGAAGAACGACGGCATCAATATTGAGGAGTACCTGCAATGATTTCTTAAGGTGATCCGCACGAGGATGAATCACCCTTCCCAGGTGAAAAGGTCATCGTATGCGCCACATGATTTCATCAATCAGTTCTGGGTGATGAACATTGTAAGTCATTTACTTCTGCTTTTATTTATACTGGTGCGCCTTATTGACCATGCATGAAATGACTAGCCATATTTTTCATGCATGTTTTTCAGGTTGACCTGGGCAGTGATGTGTTTAAGTAGCTGGAGGGATTCGACTGGTTTGTTGTGCATGCTCCTGACAGTGTCAGGATGTCCATCGAGAGGTACAGAACTGAAGTTCACAACTTCAGTAATGCGTACCGGGGTTACCAAGGAGAGCAGTCTAGTCACTTGCCTCCTAACACGTATGGCTCTCAGCCTCAGAGTTAGGTGACCCAAGTAACTCTCCAGGGGCGCCCAAGCATATGGTCGGATAAAGGACAACCGACAAAGTCATTAAGTCCGGCCAAATGGGATTGGATTGACGGGCACTACTTCGGGCCTAAGCCAATCACTATAGTAGACTTTCCAGTTTCGAGATTCCTAGGTCACTTTGATCTAAAAATGTTGGCGCCAAAAACAAATATTTCAAACTGGGTCATGGACGCTTATATAGAACTGCTCCAGGTTAGAGAGCTAAAATATAACCCCTGCCAAACTTTGAAACTCAACATGTATCCCTCTTTTATTATCCCCATCATGGTGAACAACATGAAGGATTTCATAGAATGGAGGAGGGGGAGAGGGACAATCAAGGGCTCGTGGAGACCATCTGCAAACATGCTTTCCTATTTGAACACGGACTATCAATGTCACGCGTCTGAGGCGAACCTAATCATGCTACATGGTCTTCATGTGAATCACTTCTTCCTATTAGTTCTCTTTCCAAAAAATTAAGTGGTCCACATATACGATAGCTTAAGGGAGGACGGACCTGGTCAGCAGCTGGCACAGATGTACTCCATGTACATCAATGCGGTGGTTAGTTTATATTTTTTGACCTTCGCTCATAGTCTATCCTTCTTGTTACATAGGCTTGGTGACCTTTTTTTATTGTTGGATGCAGACTACTATCATTCTACTAGTTCTGTCAATGACTGGCTGTGAAGCTTGATTGAATCTACTGGCTGGAGTAGATTCAATCGAGCTAGAAATGCTTATCTATAATTTTGACATCTTAATGCATTCATTTTAAAATTATAAATTAGCCCCCAAAGTTTTTCAAAAGTACAAAATGACCCAAAAGTTTTTATTATTATATTTTGACCCTAAAATTATTTTAAGCTTCCACATTCTACTAATATTTGAGCATTGCTCGAAATTATCATTTGTTTATTTTTTGGGTCACCGATAGTTATATTAAATTGCTCGAAAAGTACAAGATATTGCAATGACATAATTATAGTGTTTGTGCTTTTATTTTCATACCTCACACATGCGCACGTCTCACTCTGACCCACCCATTCCAGAGCGACAGTTGAACCCTTAGTCCTCCTAGGCAGAAGGTGATCTTTTGATTGAGCTCTCAACTCCACGGCTTAGTACTAAAGATTCCTACTGGTTTGTTGGTATATTAAATGACTTGTATACCTACTGGTGATCGCTCATTATTAACTTCCTAGCTACGAGAAAAAGGTATATGGTTCAGTCGAGCCAATAAGAGTGACCTGTACACTGGTATTATAAGGAGAAATCACACAGTGGGACCATTCAGTGGTTTGCCCTTTGTTGGAAGAATATCTATATTGGCTTATGGCATGTTGGCAGGGTAGCCACCAACACTCAAAAAATTAAAACTGATTATTTTGCAACAAAAAAAAAGCGAGACTCTGACAAACCGTATGGCATGTTGGCAGGGTAGCCACCAACACTCGAAAAATTAAAACTGATTATTTTGCAACAAAAAAAAAGGGAGACTTTGACAAACCGTCCGGACGGTTTGCCAGTATGTGAATTACTTGAAAAATTATGAAACTGACTAGTTCATAACTTAATCTAACCCTCATGACCGAATGGCCGGTTATCCATCTGGATGACCGAATGGGTTAGTCACAACCCTCACCCTCTAGAAATTTCCCTAAAATATTTAAGAGATAAACCCTAACCACAATGACCAACCGGCCGAATTGGACAGTTAGTCAGCATGTGAATTACTTGAAAATTTGAAACTCGCTACTTTATACCTTAATCTAACCTCTTGACCAACTGGCCGATTATCCATCAGAATGAGCAAACGGTTAGTCAGAATCCTCACCATCTAAAAGTTTCCCAAAAACTTTTTTAAAAATCAACCCTAACCTCACTAACCAACCGACCGATTATCCTCTCAAATGACCAGATGGTTAGTCAGTAATCTTATCCTCTAAAAAAATTTTCAGAAAATTCCCAAACAGAAATGCTGGACCTACTGACCGACCGACGGTTGTCCCCCTAGATAACCGGATGGTTAGTTAGAAACTTCATCTTTCATAAAATTTCCTGAAAATCTCCAGAAAATCAACCTTGACCTTACTTTCCAAATTCAAAAAGTACCCCAAAAATTAGAAAATTACTTTCACCCCTATTAGGGTATGAGTCATCTAACTCGATTTATTTGGTATGAGTGGTAAAATTTTTGCTAAATTTCCTATACAGTTATGGCTAAGTACGATTGGTAGTAGGACTCATTCGAAGAGCCCTCACGAACTCCAACAGTTGAAAAATTCCCACAAATCTTTGATATGGTCAGTATCATCAGTGAACTTCAGAAGGATTTTCAGAATGGCGTCACGACCCTATTAGAGCAACAATCCCGAACCGTAGAGGAATTGGATAACCTTAAGAGGAAAGGTAGGAAATAATCAAAAAAGAGGGGAAAAAGGATAATAAGAAGAAAGGTCCAGAATTCAATTGGCTGTATGAGTCCGAAGATAAGGAAATAAAACTCCCTACCATACCAAAATAGAAGGACAAGTTGGCCGCACTCGAGCCCTAAATCACTAGGATGAAGAGAACTAATAACCCTTTAGACCTCACTGCCCTAACCATAAAACCCAGAGGATAGATTATCCCTCAAGTTCAAAATGTCAAAAAGGGATATGCTTGGACGGGACCAGGGATCCAAAAATTCACATGAAGAGGTACATCCAAGCACTAACCCCATACGCGGTAAATCAAGAATCAGTTGATACAGTTGTTTCATTGCACTTTCAACCGGAGCCGCCTCTAGTTGGTTCCTTACTTTGGATGAAGCCTGATTCCATACTTGAAAATATGTGGTAAGAAAGTTTATAGAGCAGTAACAGTACAATGCAGACGTAGATATCACTCAGAGGGATTTGAAAACCACTAAGTAAGAGCCAAGAGAGTCAGTTTTAGCTTTCATCATGAGGTGGGGGAATAAAGCAGCTCAAATGGTGAACCGCCCGACAGAGGGAGGACAACTGAACATTGTCAAGAGCAACTTGCTTCCGATCTACACGACTATATCTTTGGCCACTTTCACAGGTTGTTCAAAGTTGAAACTGAAACTGAAGAGTTTTGATATATCTTCTGCCTTTAACCTTCTATTGGGAAGATTTTGGATACACTTTGTGGGTGCCATCCCTTCTATATTGCACCAAAAGGTTAAGTTTGTGTTGAATGATGTTGTCTTCACCATAATGGGAGATTCGTAGCTACCTTGAATCGGACATGTAAAGAAGGACATTGTTTAGGTACCTTTGCCCCCTACACCAGTATAATTGTGCTCTCTATGTTGAGGAAATTTTTTTACTTTCTCGAAAAAGACTTAGGCCGAAACTGTCAAAGAATTCCCAGCTTCCAAGATACGAAGAACAAAAATAGCTAATTCAGCTTTGGATACAAGTTGACCAGAAAGGAGAAGAAGGAAGCCATCTGGAAGCTTACTTACGTCAAAAAGTATAAGGAAAATGGGAAGCACATGAGCTTGACCAAAATCCCTACCATGAATAGACGTTTTATCAATGAAGGAGAGAGTGGGCCTTCCTATGGATTTTGGGAGCCAATTTACAATGTTGAAATTGGGAAGTAGATAACAGGATGGGAAATTTTCTATAACTGCGAGTGGGTTGAAGACGGAAAAAATGCCAGAATGGATAGATTTGATGGACGTGAAAGCAATGATAACATGCTTTACTGAAATGCTTATCGTGGTGTTTATCTATAAAATAGACGACCAGATCATAAACCCAATAAATTGCTTATCTGGGTGTTTATCTGTGAAGTGGACGACAAAATGGTAGATATGCTTATCTCCATGCTTATCTATGAAGGGATGGACCACTGGCTATGGGGGAGATTACTGAAGGTAGTCCTGCTGCCAGAGATGGTCCAGAACATAAAGACTTGGATACTTATGTCACCTTAGCCAATTTAAATTTGCTTACCATTTATGTTTTTCCAGAGTACTTGATTGATAATATGATGTTTTTTAGATTATCCCTTGGTTGCTGATATAGGCTGTGATGAATTAATCAATTAGGCTAATGATGAGTCACACCTAATGAACCTAGAAGAGAAAAAAATACCTAAAATAACTGATAAAAGAAATAGAAAACCAAAAATTTAGTTGTGTCAACCCAACTGTTAAGGAAACAGTCAAAACTAACATAGGCTCCCCCGAATATGTAAAAGAAATTAAAATAGGGGCTATTCTAGATGAGAGAGAGAGAGAGAGAAGATGTCACTGCACTCCTCGGATAAATTATCGATGTATTTTCTTGGTCATATAGTGACATGCCCACTTTAGAGCTATTAATTGTGAAACACCACCTACCTATCCTACCCGAAGCCAAACCCATCAAGAAAAAACTTCACAAGTTGAGATCATAGTGGTCCCTCAAGGTTAAGGAAGAGGCGATGAAGTTACTCCACATTAGATTTATCTAAGTGATTAAGTACCCTACCTGGCTAGCCAATACCGCACATGTTCCAAAACTTTCTAGTCAAGTCAAGACGTGTGTCGACTATCGAGACCTAAACCAAGCTCCCCCAAAGATGACTTTCCTTTGCCCATCATAGAACTCATCCGACGATATAGCCAAGCATGATTTGGTATCCTTTGTGGGGTACAACTAGATAAAAATGGCTCCTGAGGACTAAGATAAGAAAGCCTTCATAACACCTTGGGGTACCTTTTATTATACAATGATTTCTTTCGGTTTGAAAATGTCGAGGCTATATAACAACGAATCGCTACCACCATGTTCCATGATATGATCCATAAGGAGGTAGAAGTATATATAGATGATATGATTATTAAGTTGAGGAACCTGGACGATTACTGCACAAAGTACGTTGAGAGGTTATGGCAGTTCAATGTCAGGTTAAACCTCAAGAAGTGTGTGTTCGGGATCATAGCCAGGAACTTGCTAGAGTTCATGGTAAGCAAATGAGGGATAGAGTTAGACTGAACCAAGATCAAAACCATAGTTGAGGTGCCTTCACCGGAGAAGGAGATCTGAGGGTTATTGGGTAGAATTTAGTACTTTGGACGATTCATATCATAACTGGCCATGATATGTGAGCCCGTGTTTAAATTGTTAAACAAGGATTCGAGGAAAAGAGTGGAACCTTTTGTGCTAAGAAGTTTTCGATAAAATTAAACATTAGCTCAGCAACCCCCAAGTTGTAAGCCCGCCAATACCTACACTCGAAGCTATGTTAGCCCAACATTTGGAGAATTCATTGGTTGAGAGGGCCATATACTATGTGAGTAAGAAGTTAAACTTAGGGGAGGTCAACTATTCAGCCCTGGGAAAGACAGGTATATCTTTTCTAATTTGTCTGAATTTGATACCACTTATGTTACACAAAAGTCGATCAATAGGAAGGCCGTGGCCTACTTGTTAGCTGATTGTTTGACGGACGATACCAGCCAATGGGAGGTGAGATTCCCAGATAAATGAGTATGCATTGCTGAATCACAGATGAGATGGTAGTTGTACTTTGATGGAGCAACAATCAGGAAAGGTTTTGGAATAGGGATATTGTTATATCACCAGACGGAGCTCATTCACCCATAGCTATTAAGCTAACTTTGGACGATACTAACAACACTGCTGAATATGAAGTTTGTATCATCAGTCTGGAGATGGCCCTGAACCTAAGAACTTGGGAGATTACTGTATATAGGGATTTAACATTGACCATATAATAGATCCAGAGTATGTGGAGCATCGAGATAAACGTCTACAAGCATACCATGCCCATTTAGAGAAAACTATAAATCGATTTAAAAATATGGATTTTCATTACCTACCCCAAGAATAATTTTGCTGATGCCCTAACACCCTTGCGTCAAGGGTTGACATGCCTGAAGGATAGGAGGTAGAACTATTTGTGATACAGAAAGGGATCGACCAGCCTACTACTTCATGATAGTGCCTCTGGAGGAAGATAGAGTAGCCGAGCCTTGGTATACCGATGTGCAGAATCTTATCCGAGACAAAAAATATCCCGAGGGATGTAAAATAAAGGACCGAGTAGCCTTGAGAAGATGTGCGGCATAATTCATCATGTGTGACCGAAGATTGTATAAGATATATTATAATAGAGAACACTCGCTACGTGTAACTATATGAGTGTGTGTGTGTGTGTGTGAGAGAGAGAGAGAGAGAGAGTGTGTGTGTGTGTGTGTGTGTGTGAATGAGTGAGTGAGTGAGAGGGAAGGAGGGATAGAGATGGAGGAGCGGAGGGACGGAGAGAGAGAGAGAGTAGCCAATAATGAAAGATAAACATGAAGGAGAGTGTGGACCAAACATAAAACGACGAATGCTAGCGAAGAAAATTCTCTGACAGGGATATTACTAGAGTACTATGGAGCAATGTAGCCATAGATTACTTCACAAAGTGAGTGGAATCCACTTTGTATGCCATGTTCAATGCCAGAAGGTGGCTTCGTTTATTCAAACAAACATCATTTTCCGATATGGAATGCCCAGGAAGTTGTTCTCAGACAATGAGCTTCATTTTGAAGGAGAAGTCTTATAACTAGTTAAAGAGTACGGTATCATTCCACATCGGTCGTCACCATATCGATCACAAAACAACGGGGTTGTCGAAACCGCCAACAAGAACATCAAGAGCATGTTGAGTAAAATGATGGAATCCTATAGAAGTTGGCCGGATAAGCTCATGTATGCACTCTGAGGCTATAGGACATCAGTGAGAACATCAACCATGGATACCCCATATTCATAAGTCTATAGAATGGAGGTCATACTCATTAGAATTGGAAGTCAACTCGCTCAGGGTGTTGTTGTAAAACCAGATAGCAGAGAAAGACTGGTGAGGCACAAATTCAAAAAGTCAGAGCTAGCTAATCAAAAAAGGCTGAAAGCATTATATCACATCTATGGTTACCAAAAATGGATTGCCCAAGCCTTTAACAAGAGAGTGAAGGGGTGAGGACTAAAACAAGGAGATCTGGTGTTAAAGGAGAACATTGGACAAATTTGGAAACCTCAAGAAATGTTTGAATCCAACTGGTCAGGCCCCTAATGATCAAGCAAATCATGATTGAAGGTGCAACGTTGTTAATTGATATAGACAGAATTGAGTTGTCACAGTTAGTCAATCTAGACCGACTAAAGAAATACTACGCTTGAGTGACTTTTGTAGTTGAACTATGAATGATCGAATCCTCCTTAAGAACATTTTTCAACACACACAGTTGATGTAATAGATGAAGGTATGTAGGCAGCCCGTAAAGTGACCTCGGGTGTGGTCAAATTTTAATAATAAAATTCATTTATTTCCACTGGCTAAAACACTTACTACATTCTTGAGTAAAATAAAAATGCCCGCTAGGATGAAAACCCTGTAAAGGGCGGCCTAGGTAAAAGTTAGGGCAAAGAAAAATGTAAATGACAAAATGCTAAAAAATAATAGATAAATAAAAATGCCTCCTAAGACGAAAATCCTATAAAGGGCGGCCTAGGCAAAAGTTATGGGAAAAAAAATTCTAGGTCCTATCAGCAACCTAAGGGATGTCCATCAAAATCTTTTTTATTTTCTTCATAGCCGGACTGGTTTTGCCATTTACTATTGACTTCCATGTCTCCATATCGTTCTTATAAGCTGACCTCTGACACACCGAAATCACATCCTCTTAACTTTTCTACCTGAAAAGACTGTCCTTGATCCATTTTCCTTTTGTCTTTATAACCCTTCCAATCAAACTGACCCTCGAGATAAGCATCCAGATCAGCTTTTCGGTTCTAAGTAGCTTTGATAGTCGGATTCCTTTTTGGTGATTTCTGTTTAAACAGCAAAGAGGAGTGTCGTCGAGGCTCGTCTATGTGTAAAGACCGTACCGGATTCCCGTCAGCATCAAAGTTCTCCTCGAGAAGTTGGGAACTAATCCAAGACCGCCTTATTTGAGTAACCCGAACTTTGCCTTCAGCTTGAGGATGATGGAAACTTTTCACTATAATCTGAGAATACTTACGAGGCTCAGTCAAGTCCTAGCCCAATCCAATATCAGCACGAGCATCCTCCTTGGCTTGCTCCATGGACCTTATTTCGTATGCACTTGGGAAGTTCGAGTTTAATTGTACCCTCATCTTATTCTCCAAAGCTGTCACTTTTTCCTGAACCAGCATCTAAAGCCAACAGATATAAGCATTAAACAACAAGAAACACAGATCAGAACTTGCAAGAAGCACATAGAATGTCTTCATAAACCACCACATTCCTCAAGCTCATCACATATTTCAAGTTAAATTGTCTATCTAGGTGGATCAATTCAATCTTGTTGAAGAGTCTGCAAAGCCACAGAATTGGAGCTCAAAGCTTGTGGGATCATCTTCAAATACGATTAGAGTTCCTAGGAGACAGAGAGGGTTGAATGTCATCCTAAGGGGATGAGTCCAGAATATATAGTAAGGTAGCTCTAATTTGTATGGGTTCGGAGTAAAAAATTTAAAAATCAGAAAATTTGGATAGTTTTTTATTAACTGGCCAACTTTCCCGTTTGATTATGCATATTTGATTATTCATCTTTTTGTCAACCGTCTATTTTCCCAAGAAAATCTAATTTTCTTCTGACCAACCGGTCAGTTTTGCTTGAAAATTAGATTTGATCACTGACTAACTTGCCGGTTTAACCTTAAATTTGGGTTTAGGTTCTGATCAACTGGTCGGTTCTCCTAGAGATGTTTTTGGGCACTGACTAAGGGCTAGTTAGTCAATTCCTGTGAAAATTTTGCGGAGTTTGCGTATTTTAAGGCCGAACCCTATACCTATTGGTCATCCAAGTCAAATGTAACTTTTGTTCCACCCATTCCAATCCATCCTCCTTTCTTTCTGTGCATGTGTGTGAGCATTTACATAAATTAGATATTAGAATAGGAATTAACCAAGTAGTCACTAACTAAAAACACAGGAAAATAATTGTTGATTGCATTTGAATGTTTGAAATCAAGGACTCTAATATCTAGGCCTACTCTAGACATAAGAGCTAAGCAACATTCATCTTCAGAGTCTCCTTCGAGACAGCCTGGATTTGGCACCTTCTCGCCACTGGACTCAGAAGCTTCCTTGGCCTCTTTATTGGCTTCCTCAAGAGTGGTTAAAGTCTCTGTTGCCTCGTCGTCACTTTCTTCATCTAACTTATCTTCGTTACCTTCAGGTTCGGGAGAGGACTCCACTAGCACTGTCTCATTAGATTAAGACTTCTTGTATTTGTGTTAGAAGACCATGGCGATCCTGGATGATTTTAATCTTCGCTTCAATAGAAGAGCTATAGCTTTCCGTTTTCTCCCGATGGCCACCTTTTTCTCTTTAGATGGTGTTGACTCCTGTTTAGTCTTCTTCCCATCTCCAAGTCACCCATACGTTCTTCACATGTTTACCTTAAATCGAACTTTGTTTTAGGTTATCCTATGCATCCAGTAAGAATTGAACCTATGATTCACTAATTATGAGTTGGGTGCTTTAAACATTTAGCCATTCCCTTTTTTCAGAAGAAAAAGAGGATCTCGCTCCAACCGATTCAAGAGCGAGAGAACGAACTAATGCTCTATAACTTTATTATTACATGGCCCGTTCAGCCATAAATACCTCTATATTCCGCTGAGTAAAATTTGACAATGGGTTGGAGTCTGTGATTGGAAATTGACAGGAGTCGCCCTAGGGGTGGTAGCAGTTGCAGTAGTAGAGGCTAGGGGCTCAGCGGAGCTCGTTTGGCCGCTTGATCCTTCGGCTGCTCGATCCACCTCTTGGAGGTGGCATTGAGAGAGGGGGACTAGACACCTTCATAGCCTCCTCCCAGGATCCATACATCGACAACAAGTCCTTATAGCCAGACACCATACCCTTAAGGCTATGGCTTATTCTGTAAGCAACTTTGAGCCGTGAACTCGAGACCTACATCAAGAAAAGACACAAATTTTAAGTCTAGCATATATAGATAATAAGGGAAACATTGAAGTCAAGTCTAGAGATTATTATCTTAGCCAACTTATTAACATCAAAGTCCTTTTTTGACCGAATGATTGGCTCCTACTCCTCGGTCTTCCCCTTCAAGTAGACCGGCACTGTCCATAGAAGGATTGTTATACCCTCAATCGTATCGGCTTCCTTTTTGCCTTTCCCCTTATTCTCTTGAGCTATCGTCTCATTCTGTATCTTCTTTAACCACTCCAAGAGTAGAAGAGCCGCTAGATCTTCTCTAAAAAATTCTTCATAAGTACGAGGGTCGTTCAACCATCGTAAGGAGGACACTGAGATCCCTCTAAGCAAATTATGCTTCAAGCTCCGGTTAAGGTCTGCGGTGTGGTACACCTCTTCGAGAGGGGCAACCAGAATCCTAACATATTCCTCGGATAATGCTTAGGAAACACCCTATCTCCTAGGTTGAAACCTTCATGTAAAGGTCCCACCTAAAATATCTGACAGTGGGTATGGACCAACTCTTTGGTATAGTCCTTAATCTTTCCCCACCACGGAGACAGGGAAGCCTGAAACCAAGTGAGAAAAAAAGTGAGGAGAAGCATGCTTAGAGAGAAAAATACAAAACTAAGAAAATTTCTTACCGGGCACTCTTTCAACTCATTGAAACTGTCTCCGGGCAGAAACTCCATCACCTCAGCTCTCTCATCCCTGTAGTTCTATTGGGTCATCCTCGATGTAGTCTCGCATGCATTTCCCCCATGCAGGAAGCACGAGAGTCGAGGACCTCAAAAGCCCAAATCTGTGAACCAACATGCCACGTGAAAAATATGTTTAGTATATGCATGGAATAATTAGTAAATAACCAGAGAGCATAGATATATCTTCCAGACATTGCAAAATCCCATGAAGCTGAGGGATTACTTTCGAGATACCGCACCCATTAACCGATACACATAAGCAAGGGTAGGAATACCCTAGTCGTCCTCCTTGACCTCCTCTATAACCTCAAAAGCCCAAAGGCACCAAACCTGGACAGAGTCATCCCCATTGCTAGATAAGGTCTCCTCTAGAGTATATGGCAAAAGTCCCTGAATGAACTAGTGAACAACAGTAGGCTCCACCCGTTCCAAGTTCATATTCTCGTAGTGAGAGCGGATGGTACCCAAGAGAATTGAACCACCCTTCTTGTAGGATAATCGTAGCCAACTAAATATAACACAAGGTCATAGCTGTTGTCGAGATCATGGGCCCAAGGCATGGACCTCCCTTGAAAATGAACACCAGTGATGTTCCTAAAATCAAACAGAATGACAATAGCCTCCCACGAGGGTGTTGGTGGAATCCCACTAATGCTTGCTTCAGGTTGACGTACGCAGCCCGACATAAAAGGGAAAAAACTCGTGACGGCTACTCTAGCATTAACCTAGCCATTAACCGGTGCATGAATTTTTGCCCACCACTCTCTCATAAGATTAGGGGAGCCCCTACATCACATATTCATAGGGAGGGGCTGCAAAATCATAAAAAAGGAAAGAAAATTCAGAGGACCACTCTGTTCAGGAGGGAATTGCATGGAAAACTTAATATGTTGGTCATTCAGTGCATAGGCATGTCGTGTTTGTAAAGCAAAGTGAAATAATGTGCTTAAGGGGGAAAATTTTGAGTGAAACTTACCTCTTCCACAAAAAAAGAGATTGCTGAGATGCATGCCTTGTTCCAAAGTAAGCAAGGAGCGATCATCCGACCAATTATTCGGTCGGAATCAAGTAACCTTCCCAATTTGGGGTCCTTCTTTATGACCCTTGTGATTTTGCACATAGTCATACATGATGTAGCAAAATTAAGGGAAATCGAGGGAAGATGGGTTATATTTGTTAGCCTTAAAATTGGTCAGCGTCTTCCTTAGGATTCGATAGGCTTAACATCCCTGCCCATGACACTTATTATGGGATGGGTGCAGCCCCTTATGCTCGATGCGGTTTTGAAAAACTTTAAGGAAATAAAGTTGCACCCTTGCTAATAGCTATAGCTTTTGGCCGAGTGGTAAGCGCTTGATCCAACGAGTGGTATCAGAGCAAGGTCATGGGTTCGAATCCCCCGACTGACACTGGGGGGAGATTGTTAGCCTTAAAATTGGTCAGCGTCTTCCTTAGGATTCGATGGGCTTAACATCCCTGCCATGGCACCTATTATGGGATGGGTGCAGCCCCTTATGCTAGATGCTGTTCTGAGAAAGTTTAAGGAAATAAAGTTGCACCTTTACTAACAACAATAGCTTTTGGCCGAGTGGTAAGCGCTTGATCCAACAATATTTATAGGCTAGGGGTGTGATTAGGGCAAAGTCACATGACCTAGGAGTCTTAAAGCGAAGAAATCTGAGAGATTATGGTTGATTTGTATTAGAAGTTTGATAAAAAGCCGAACTTTGCAAAGAAAACTGGGCGGTTAAATAGGCTGGTTTTGTCATTTAAGTTGATCAATGGGATTGACCAATCGACAAGTTTTTGACTCTTCAATTCACAAAACCACTGACTAACCATTTGGTTTTTGTGTTCAGATTTCATGTTTCGTAAAACCTGCTAACTAAGCGGCCAATTTTTGTGCCAATACTGTTAAAAAAACCCATTGACTAACTGTCCAGTCTTTGATCCCAAATTTCAAAGTTCATTTAGGTTCTAACCAACTGGCAGGTTTTTCGAACCTTTTCAAAAAAAATATTTCTAAAATAATGCATACTTGTATGCTTGCTTGTTTCAAATGTCTGAACTATCAGTATGATTTTGGGCGTTTGCCTGCCTATGCATTCCTCATGATACATATTCATTTGCCTGAAGGAATTATTATCCAGCATTTGGATGCTTACATGTCTGCATGTGTATGTCTGACATTTTATCCCTGTGTTACTTCATGACCAAGATCATTTTTATGAAATCTATCGCTCTTTTAATATTCTTGTACAGTAAAGGGCGAATTCAGGATTCCACATTTGTTGCCAATCACAATAGTGTCCTCATATCAAGTGAATTGATATCTTTGCACTCAACGACCAACTGTTTTTATGGTATTATTAGCTATGGCTTTGAGTGGAATTTCCAAAATTTTCATATGCCTAAGCAATCAACTGTTTGTACATGATGTCAGTTCTGTTTCTTGGACATAAGTTGGCATTCCTAAGCAACCAATGGATTGAACAATTGTTGGCTCCGGCTCTTAGGATCGTTTTTATTGTCATATCTAAGCGACCAACCGTTTGTACACATTGTTGGCTCTAAATCTTATATATAAGTCTGGTGTGCCTAAGGAACCAACTGTGTGACACCCCCAACCCTGGTGACGTCACCAGAGCCGGGTCGTCAGTCATGACTTATAAACCTATTGATACAGACCAATTCTAAAACATCCATGAATATACATAAGGTTTCACAAAAACCCATCCGTACAAAAATTTTCATCGTAAAGCTTAACACAAGCACAACGGAAGCATTTACACAAAATGTTTAGTTCCCAAATACACATATCGCCATCTTAATCTTCTGTTCACTGCTTAAGTGCCTTCTCCTTCCCCTTCCTTGAAGTTTCCCCTACTTCGCCCTAACTGCCTGAAACATTACAGGTAAGGATGACACAACATCAATTCAACGAATCAAGCAGCATATTTCCTTTTCTTTTAGCCAGACTGAGCGGCTTTAAAGCCCAACAGAACAACATTATCGCCACATTTAATGAACTGGATTGACCGAACCAACTGACTAACTACAATGCACGTGAACACTAAATTGCCAAATTAAACATCAATGAATTATAATCCATTAAAATCACAATGTCATAATAAAGTCAAATGCAATGAAGACACCGACCGAACGGACTGGACTCAATCAACACCACTGACTCGAACAGTGCGCCCTACATACTTTTTGCCGGTGATTATGTTTCACTGGACCTCCTTTCACATAATGTCCCATGCTCTGGGATGTTCATCTCAGTCTCAGACGAATAAAAGAGACAGCAAGCACAAGAAGGGAACTCACGAAGAGTTGTTCGTCCCCAAACCACGCTATCGTCAAAGCACATAATACAACAACTGAACGGACTAAGGGAACTGAGTTCACCCCATGTCCTCGATTCAACAAACCACTCAACAAGAAATTTCAGTCAAGTATGTGACTGAGGTTCAACAAGGTAACCCGAAATCATCACTAACGCACACATAGTAGACTAGGAAACAAGCTAGTCAAAAACCACAGCAATATTTCAAGTACGAGAGGTACAGGCACAACAACCACCTATACCTCATATTCACCATACAACGTTCATCATATTTCACCCTAACAACGATGAGTATGTCACAAGGAGCAATTTCGTAGCATGCAAAGAGCCGTACTATCCTTCCCTAGCTGGCTTTTAGCCAACGAGCCCAAAAACTTCAAAGCGCCGCGAGCGGGGTCACCTAATCAAATAAGACCTTGCTCATTAGCTACTAATCATCATAAATATACAATTATTCTACTCTCATTTTATCAATTATTTATCTTGCTCTACAGCGGTCGGCTACTCCGACCCGACAGTCAGGTCTTTAACCTAGCCGAGCACCACACTAGTGCTGATATCCTTCATTTAGGGATTTTCATCCCATTCCCCACTTTTTGTTATTTTAGAATGCTCAATTAAGGCATTCGCAAAGTTCGGAGTTCGAGCGCTAAAATTATAAAAATACCCTCCGTCTAGTAACAAATTGCCAAAATGCCCTCAGGGTCCACTATCACTCCAATCACCACAAATCAACTCCAAAACAACCTTACAGGTGTTTTACCACCCTTCTCAGACTAAAAGTCTTTAAAAAACTCTACCGAGAAAATTACCAAAATAACCCTCTCTGGTGACAATTTACTAAAATGCCCTCACGAGGGTTCCCAGCAACAAACAAATCTCAAAAGCACTTAAAACATTGTTTTTACCCTCCCAAAGTCATTCCCAAGCTAAAAAGTATTTTAAAAAATTTTTGCTCGAAAATTCCTGACCGGTGTCTGGACTGAGTTCTTAAAAGCCCGTTCAGCAAAAATAGTAAACAACCTAAGAATGACCCAAAATCTTAGGAAAAGAAACTTCTCAACATCCTAAGGTCCCCATAAAAGTTTCGCGCGAAATTGTGCTCATTTGATATTTTAAGTTACACTATAAAGTTTCACGGTTCCCATATCGGTTAACCTCTTTGTAGTCCACGGAAAAATCTGAAAATTTTTCCTGATGTAGATCTCCTAAAAATACCTTGGGTCTTTTTTTCACACTTTGGCTAAATCTGGCTTTAGATATTTATTAAAATTTAGGATTAATTACAAAATTATCCCCTGAGGTTTACAGGTTTTTGTACTTTGCCCCCCGTGTTTACAACTTTTGCAATAGTGTCCCTCGAGGTTGACAAAATCATTACAAACGACTCCAAAATTGGACGGCCGTCCAAAATTAGACGTTAAGTTGACATGTGCTTGACATGTGTCACTTTTTTCACTAAAGTGAAGGGTAAAATAGTAACTTTAGTAAAAAAAATCCCCTCATTTTCATCCTGGCCTAACAGTGTTGGGTCTCCACATACTCGTCTTGCTCCACAGCATCATTAGCACCAAGAATTATAGCCTGAGATTGAGACTGAAGCAATAGAAACTCGATAAGAGGAACGACGACGCTTGCGTCGGGGAGCACTTGCCGATTCAACTAGTTGTTCCCTCTGAGTTAATATGCTTTCTTATTTATCTTCATCGTGAGAGCTTGGACCCCTCCCCTTCCATGAGCGAAGAAAGCCAAACATTAGAGGAACCCAGTTGTTCTAACAGCAGCAAGAAAGAAATACAAACCAAAAGGAATGGATTATTTCTCTCCCAGGGCGGCAGAATTAGAAGTCGTGGGGTCTGGGTGTAAGGATCCAGCTACTCATCTCCTTATCCTCACGGTATGAGATAGCTCCTTTAGTTAAGTAAATAAAGCAAGGAGAAGCGATTTGCATACTTGGGTTAGCTTAAGAGAAAAGCCACAGACCCAGCCTATCATAGGATCCAGTTCTGTTGCTAGTTCGAGCTCGAATTCAAATGGGCACAATTGTGATTGGAGTTGTCGCTGCAGTTGGGCTTGGTGGGGTGCTTGGGTTCCAAGGAATTAAAATGGGCTCTAACTTGACTGGACATTTAAAGCTGGTGATTTGGGTCTAGAACCTTATTGCTCCGGCTAGGGTTGGTTACCGTATCTGTTTGTCCATCCATGACTATGAGGATGTTATGATTGATCTTTCGATGGTTTGGGTCGGCATTCTTTATCTGAGTCTTTATCCTTTTGAGAAGGGAGAGAGAAAAGCATTTCTTGGAAAAGGAGGTTGACAATAATAGGCAGACAATTCAACTTTGCAGTGAGCACGGTAATGTTTGGAATATGAAGGACACCCAGAGACAAGAAATGAAAACCCATTTCTTCATATCTAAGAATTCGCCCTCTCTCTAATTCTATGTACTGCCTTTTTCTTTCTTGGATGCTATTTCTCAAATGGCAAATTGAATTGTGTGATCTCTACGCATGTAGTGGTATTTGTTTTAACATCAAATTAAGAGAGAGAAGAGAGTAATGGAGGTTTAGGGTTTTCAGAGTGTTTGGTAAGGGAATAGACTGATTTGCCCATGCCAAATCGGCGTGTGCTGTGCACATGTCGACTTAACGTCTAATTTTCAAAGGCCATCCAATTTTGGAGTCGTTTGCAATGGTTTTGTCAAGGTCAGGGTACACTATTGTCAAAGTTGTAAACACGGGGAGCTGAAGTGCAAATATGTGTAAACCTCCAAGACAGTTTTGTCATTAACCCTAAAATTTATTAAAAAGCTGCACAGCACGTGTCGACCTTTAGCGACAAAAATGACTACTATTCAAATTACACACACCTTGTTACCCCTTCACAACCACAGTGTCTTCTTCCTACCTCCACTCAATGCCTAAACCCATCACAGACAAACAAAACTCACAAACACACACTTAACCACTTTCTAACCTTTATGTCTAACCTAACTTCATTCTAACACCATCTTTCAGACAATCAAACATATATCCATCACAATCACACACACATGGGCACCCACGGATCAAGAACATACACTCATGCACCCCACGGCACACACTGAAACACACTCACACACCTCTCATCCCATGAAAACCCCCAATTCCACCCATATGTGAGCTTAATGTATATGGTTCCACCAAAATACTCATAAAACCCCTCATCCATGGCACCCTCCCACACAACACACACAAGAAACACACACAGCACTCACTGAAACACACGATGTGTGTTCTTCACACCAGCTCTCGTACACCCAATACGCACAATCCACTCACAGTCACCAAAACACACTTCTGCTCCCCATACAGAAGCTGCTATGCTGCCACTTCCCTTGCTTCTTTCCCCTACTTTCCCCCATGCTGGAACAACTTCACAAGCTGTCCACAAACCCACATGACTCATGCTACAAACCCACATGACTCCTATTATATTAACACTGAATTTAGATGCGTTAAAAGCGTTTGGCTCCTTGCTACATGTGATGATAAGCTATAGTAGGTTCGAGAATGGGTTAGAGTCTGTGTGAGCTTCCGGTGAGCCTGCCACTTCCGTGTAATGAAACCCCTGTGTGGGTCGGTACCGTCACCTTGTTTATAAGGACTCGAGTTTGTAAAGAATCTAGGTTTTAATAGTTTAAGTTTAAGCAGTTTTGTAAGTTTGAATTTGATGAATCTGAGTAGGTATCGGATTAAATGTTTTGAAGTATGAGTTAGTGAACAGATGTGATAGATTTGACAGGTTTGATATGAACGGTAGGTTAACGACTTGGGAGTTCGGGACGGCAGAGCTCCGGATTTTTAGGGGCGTTACAGTTGCCGGCCGTGCCACAGCCAAGCCCACGCACTACGCCACCGCCAGGTGTGTTACATCTATCCCAATTCACGATTTAGGTTTCAAATTTTCTGATTTAGGTTTCAATTTTTCTAATTTAGGTTTTTCTGATTTTGGTTTGTGCATACACATTACATATGTACGCACATGCACTTTGTATTTTCTTTGTTAGCTAGACTAGAAATAGCAGGTATGAGCTGTATTGCCTTAACTAATAACATTGTAAAACATAGAAAATATGTTTACGCTTGTTTTGAAATAATTGACATCTATATCAAAATCTTTATGGGAGAATGGTGGTTGAGAAAGAACAGGTGCATATAGAATCATATTCTTGCTTCTAAACTAACTTAAATATGTAATAACGATTTTACTTCACAATAGAATGATCATTAGCTACAACATGTAGGAGAAACTCTGTGAAGGTGGTTCACTTTGAATGACCTTTCTGGTGTAATGTAGTCAGTTAAAAGTCTTAAGACTGGATAACCAGCCACTGACGTTTTTGAATGTTTATGATATTGAAAATAGAGGTCGAATTTGAGGTGCATCAAAGTAGAATTCATAACACTCTCTAAGTGTGAAAGCTGTAATTTGTCTTAAGTCATCATTATTCTCTCTTGAAACCTAGATTTTGTATGTACTTTGTGTCACCCCCTTGAAATTCTTCGATTTTGATACTTTGTTAAATTCGGTTAGACTAGTCTAATACTAATCTAGCTGAAGATATATGCACCTAGCTATTTTGGTGCACTGACCACTGACCCACTGGTTTTGGTTTCCCTCATGTCGAATCCTCCCATATTTCAAGGTTCTTCTTGTCATCTTTGTCACCATATTCTTTTGCACTGCGACATCTGCTTTTCAAGTAGGACATGTTTCTGATGTACATTCTCTATCTTAGTGTAGAAGTAGGCTTGAGATTTGAAGAGTTGATCCTCTTTGCGTTTTGTATGCTAGTGAATCAATTTTATTGTTGAGATCTGAGATTAGGTTCTGATGAAAAAGTCCTGTTACAAACTTTTGCTTGTAACTGCATGGTGCATCAAAACGAGACGATAGTTTTCTTTGTTGCAATTTTGCTTGAGCAATACTTTGAATCCTGTGAGTGAACTCAAAAGTGGAAATTCCTTCTTAAAGCCTTATCTTGAGCAATGCCACTTTGTGACCCAGAACATATTGTAGGTTTTCAGTGTTGCTACGTGCTTTGAGAAAGTGTTACTATTATACTCCATTTTTCAATTTCTCTCATATGAGTCTTCGTATTGTTTGACTTGTGAAGTGATTGTTATTTTATCTTTAACTATTTTTTTTAGTTCAATCAACATTTAGGCTTTAAAATTCTATCCCAAGAACTTGTGAACTGTTAAAGGGAACAAAAATTATGTGATTAATGATACGGAGTATATAGTATTTATCAACAATATCTTCTTTGCTCCAAAAAAATCTTAGGGGAGTATTGTTAGCATGAAATTAACTCGTATTGTGCCATGGTGGTCTTGGTTACAGGCAGTTTTAGCAACGGATCAACTTTGTTGCCTTTTAAGAAGCAAGATAAGAACCCTGAAAGGTTTGTATTTCATTTAATTTGTCTTTGTGTATGATTAATTGTCATATGCTTTCTGCCATTGTCTTCTCTAGAATTGAGATGTTTGAGCTGTGTAATCTGAGTTTGGGTTGTCGAAAATGATCACCTGGGACGTTACGAATATGATGCAAGACGGTTTCCTCATGCCCGAACCCAAACTTCAGATAATACCAATTTTCTCAAGTAGTTATGTATTTTGGTCATTCTATATGTGACCTTGATTTGTATATATTATGTTGAATCATTTGTATATCTTCGTGCAGAGCGATAGTGGTCCTAGTGCCGGTGATTCTCAAGGCGGTGAGGACATTGTTGGATTGAACATGCCTTCATTGAGGAATGAAGAAGACGATAGCGGGGTTGGTCGGTCTGTCGGCTAGTGATAGGGGTTGGGGTTATGTATTGACTTGCATGTGTAGCTTAGCTTTGAGTTCATATACCTGACTCGTTTTTCAAATTTTGGTTCAATTCATAATTTATTGATTAATGCATATGTTTATATATAGTTTGATGAATGCGACACTTGTGTCGCATTGTGTAGAGTAGATAGCTTTTGGACAAGTTATTTAAATGAATACGGGACAAGGGGGTTGAATTCAAAACCGTTTCAATCAAGGTTAAATCAGTTTTTGGACTGATTGTTGAATTGGTATTGGATTGGATTGGGACAGGTTGTTGGATTGGTATTAGATTGGTTTTTGGACCTAATTTTTTTTTTTTGCAAAACTTAGGTTTAGCGATCGCACATCGCGGTTGCTAAACAGAATAAATGCGGTCGCTAATCTAATATTTTAAAATAAAAAAAAACTTTAGCGACCGCGTCCTGATGTCGCTAAATATTGTCAACGTGGTCGCAAAATTTAGCAACTGATTAGTAAATGCGGTTGCTAAAATTTAGCGACTTGACTTCTAGCGACTGCTTTCTGCGGTTGCTAGAATGGTTTAGGGATGACAATTGCCTCTTTAGCGACTGCACTCTGCGGTCTCTAAAGGGGCAGTTTTTTGCAGCGTCCTTTATCCATGTATCTCCTGTAGCTTCTCCATTTTGAAAGCTTAACTAACAAACACACAAGCACAGGCACAGGCAAACTTAGTCAAGCCATGGTGATGATTCCTTATAGTTATTAGATTTTCGATAGATCTCGCTCTCGAGCGACGTGGTTGAGATCTTTGTTAACCACTAGAATATTGTCAAGATACCAGCCAATAGTAGATTTATATCTCTGATCTCGTCGATTTTGGCAATGACATGGTCACAAGCGCAATATGTGTCGACATACACGAGCAATTCAATATTTTTTGCAAACTTTTCCTAAATCTTGTTCTTCGTTTAAATCTATTTGTAGAGTCATTGAGATTCAGAAAAGGTTTAAATTGAGACGTGGGACTTAGTTTTCATTTAAGGAACAAAAGAACGAATAGCTCGAGTTCATTTAATGACACAACAAATAAGAAAAATGCGATTTTTTGGCAAATGATTGGCGAACCGAGTTCAGACACCACTTTTTTACAAAAAATAACATGAGCCGAGTTCAAACAGCTGAGCAAAAGTTGTATGAACTCAACATGAAGATGCTCATGTTCGGCTCAAACTTGGTTCAGACACAACCCTAATTAAATATGATTTCTGTAAGGAGAGAGAGGTATAGTGGAAAACTTGACAATGAACATGTCTGTATCACAAACCATGTAAAGTACAAAGCGCTTAACTGCAACTATTCTTGGACTATACTCGAAACAAATGATGCCTCATTCAGAGGTTATAAGGGTTTCTTGTTCTCACTCTCATATCTTACGACACTCAAATGGTTCCAAATCTTACTAAATAGAGGCACCCATTGTAGGAAAGTAATGTTAGCGACGGGACACTACATAATACTCTCCCCATTCTACAAAAATTAATCACTTTACCATGACACACATTAAAAAAGGATGATAAATAATCTTGAGCTTCCTATATTGCCCTAGAATTTTAATTTCACTCATGTATCTCTTTTCAGCACGTGGGTCCTTCGCTTCAAATCTGTCCATTCTTCCTCCAATACCAGCAATTAGAGATGTCTAGCAACCAACCTCGAAATTGGCTGTTCAAAGCTGACCATGATACAACAAAAACTAGAAGACTTTTGTTTGCACTAACTTATTAGTCACCATGGCATACGTCATGCAAGTGCAGAAATAAGATCAACAGTGTGAAATATTCCAAATTCAAGCATGACATATAAGTACCTGTTGAAAGCATTTTATTAAGGAGTTTTAAATTATAGAAACCAAATATGTCCTTGTAGGTAGTTATTTACTATTAAAGATTTTTATTTTATGTCACTTTTTAAAATTTTCTTGGAATATCACTTATCACCATTCTAGATAGGTAGTTATGTAACACCGAAGAGCTGTTACACGAAAAGACCCATTCTCTTTATATGAAAAATAAATAATTTAAGGCAATTCCCCAGAGTATATACTTGATTTTTGTCTTCTTTTGATGGATTATGAACGTAATGCATTTCAACAGAATCCATGAATGTCAGCGGAGTCTATGAATGGCGGTAAAATATCTGGTTTTCATTTTTTTTTTCTAATTTTCTTCCCTGAAGCAACACCATCTCAGATTACCTGAAACAAAATACTAATCGTTTTGGCAGTTTGTATTCAGCAAATATTTGGAACTTCTTACAAAATCTAAAAAAAAACCAAAGCATAGATTTTCAACTAAACTTGTCTTGAATGATCTATAAAAAATGTCAAAGGTCATCACCGAATTTCAAAGTTGATGATTGTACACCTTCAACGCCAAGTGGCTGCCTAGCCCAACCATCAAACCTCAGTTGCCTTTAAACGCCTAGTCGCAGAATAGTCAAATACTTAGGAAAACCATGCATAATTGGATGCCTACCCTGCCCCATCAAATCTCAGTCGACTCTCTACACCTAGTTGAATGTCTGCCTTGACTTGGTTTAACGCCTCAACACGCCTAGTCGTTTCACTAAACTCATTATCTAGTGGTCGGTGAATTTCGTCTGGACAGATTATTTACCATGAATCTATGTAACTTGTTGATCTTTCTTCCAGTTATATGATGGTCACATGGTTACAGGCGAGTGGCACCAGCGGTCTCGCTTAGAAAGATGCCTGGTATCGAATTGCTGGTGATTAAAAGGACACAACCGCGAAAGCAGTGATGGTGGTAAAAGATAGTAAGAGAGGTTTTGCTCCCGTTATCTTGGTGGGTGCTCGACTAATATAATGGTTTGATATGAAGGCCAAAGAATGAGTTGCCAAAAGTTGCTGCGGTGGTGATAAAGAAATGAAAAAAATAAAATAAATAAGAGGTGAATAATGGTGGAGTCCAATGTATCGGAAGGAGAAAACAATTCTGATTGTTAGGCTCCGTTTGACAATATTTTTTTTTATTTTCAGTTTAAAAAAAACTAGATAGTAGTATAATTTTTTTTTTTAACAAAAATAAGTGGGTGTTTGATAACCTAATTTTTATTTTGAGTTTTTTTTTGTGGTGATTTGCTGTGGCAGTTGTGTGGCCGCCAGCGGTGGCCGTCGGAGGTCGCCAGAGGTGGTCACCGGCCGCCGGCAGTGGGATGGTGGTGGTGGTCTAAAAAAAAAATCAAAACTGAAAAAAAAAACTCATTTTTAGAGTTTTTTTTGTTTAATTTAAAAACTGGGTTTTTAAAGAAAAGAAGAAAAAAAATAGTTACCAAACGCGTTTATTTTTTTCAGTTTCCAAAACTGAAAAAAAGGTCCTGTCAAACGGGGCTTTAATTTTTTTCCCAAACCAATTAGTGAGAGTATAATATTGATTAAAAATTTTAACAAAAGAAAAAGTGAGCAATTAATTTAGGACATCTAGCAAAAAACAAAATTGTGATAAATGTTTGTAGGAAGGATGAGGTACACTTTATGTAATGTTTAATGTGTATAGTATAAACACCTGGTGACCACCTTGTATTTTAGTTCTTACAAAAAAGGAAAAAATTGTAGAAGATCATCTTACTATTAATGTTGACCACTACAAGAAAATAAGTTTTTAGTGACATAATTTGACTCTGTCTCAAATATTCCGTCACCTAACAAGCCAATGTTAAACTATAAAAGTTAAGTTAGATTTAATGACCAAATTGTCCGTTGCTAGAAGTTTTAGTGACATAATTTTCTAGTCAAATTTTCTTACTGTGTTTTTAGAATTTGTTTTTTAAGTTTTAGAGTTATAAAAACACTTAATCCTAATTTTACATTCATCCTTTTTGTCTTTTTCATTCCGGGTCTCTCACCGCCGCCGGCTTCTAATCGTTCTCTCACCGACGCTCCCCTCCCCCAGCATCTAATTGCCCAAGCGGCCCAACGCCATTCTCTCACCGACGACTCCTAACCCGGCATCCAACTGCCCAAGAGCCCAGCGCAGTTGTCTCACCGACGACCCCTCCCCCGGCATCCAACTGCCCAAGCGCCCAACATTGTTCTCTAACCGACAGCCTCTTCCCCGGCATCCAACTTCCCAACACCAGAGCCGTTCTCTCACCGATTACCGCTCCCCCGCCATCCAACTGCCCAACGCCCAGCGTCGGTCTCTCACCGATGCCCCCCTCCCCAGCATCCAACTGCTCAATGCCCAGCACCGCCGTTGCGAAGCTCCGTGCCGTCGTCCCTGTCGTGGCTGCCGTCCCTATAGCTCTGACGTGGCTGTCGTCCCCATTGCTGCAACCGCTACCGTGGTTGCTGTACCCATTGCTGCCGCGCGTTTTCTCAACTCTTGATTGGTCAAGGTAAGTACAAATGATTGTATATCATTTGTATAAAATTTATTGACTTTATTTTTCCTAATTGCATTGTGTGATTGATGGCTTAAGCTTTGTTGTATACGTATAATATACATCTGATACATATTGATCTATACATCTTTTGCTGTGGCGATATATTGGGAGTTAATAAAACGTTAAAAAAACAAGCAGGAAGCCTAAGTAATAGCTGGTTTAAGGACTTTAAACATCAAATTTTGAATGTTGTGAACAAATGATAAATAAAAATAATGTACACAAAAGATAATTTTTGTTCTTTTTGGAAAGCTAACGTTTTAATGTTTTCGTGGCACATATTATCATTCATGGCACATATTATCATTCATGACTATTGGCATGAAACTCAGAAAACAAGGAAGCCTAATTAGCAGTAGCTTTGGAGATGGGAGTTAATTTGTTAGGATTATTTTATGGGCTCGGAAGCATAGATGAACCTCAAGAGGTGATGAATCTGTGATGGATACGTGTGGGTACTGTTAATTTATAGATGCTCTCCCAGTGTGTCTTGTATATCAATGTGTCACTCTCACGTTCACATGTGTGCTGTGTGCTCTCCCAATATGTCTTGAACCGAAGAAAGAAGAAAGTAAACTATTCCAACTCTTACGTTATGACGCAGCTTGTCTTGGCATGAGGAGCAAATTCCAAGACTAAGGAGACAGGCATTGATTTAAGATGGAAATATAATCCCTAATACAAGTCTAATTCACTGCAAAAGTGCCTGGTAGGATATATATATATATATATATATATATATATATATATATACACATATATATATATATATATATATATATATATATATACACACACACATATATAACAGCATAATGGTTCTCTAAACTGAACTGTAATATCTTGTAGGGAATGAGCTTTCTTGACTCTGAAGGTTAAACCACGAAGGACTATCTGACTATCTAATTCCATAAATCCACCGTCAGATGTTTAAGTTTCACTAAATACGGAAATCGACGGTAGCCCAACTACAATAAGAAGAAATGATTAGAAGAATGGAGCTAGAGAGCTATATCCTTACATATGCAAAAATGTATTGAAGTGACCAAAGTTTCAAATACTAAGCCATTATACATAATAATCTGAAGTTTCTTGGCTTGCTAACTTCTCTTCTTATTTCCAATTGCAAATTGGTTTAATTACATCTTGAGCAACCCAGAATTTTTAGTAACACCTCATAAACCATACCAAAACCTAATTACACGTAGAATAAATTTCAGAAATAAAGACTTGAAATGGTAGCTTCTTGGTTCTCTCAATAACCCTAAGAACATTTTATTTTTCCAAAAATAACCAAAGACCTGCAATAAAGATTTGCAATGGTAGATGGTTTTACTCTTTCCTCCTTCATTATTGTCCTTGCTATTATATGGTTAAAGGATGACTTATTACACCGATTATCAGTTTTGATTACCTGTAGTATTTGGGACTCGCTAACTTACTTAATTTGGCTCACCGCGCCTATAAACAGTTAGTTCTTATCGTGCCATTAACTTGTGGTAGTGTGAGTATTATTACGTTATTGAATATCATTATGAGTTATCATGTTGGTTATAGGTTACTTCTAAACAAGTGATCATGTAGGTTGATAGAAGCTGGATGTCAAGGAAAAACTAACAGGGATTTACTAAGTGAGGATTTTAGGCAGAGAGTGATTGACTTCCTCAATTTTGCCTACAACCACCCTGATTTTATGGACAATGAGAGGATTACACTACAAGAAAATTCACTTTTAGCGATGGAATTTTCCGTCGCTAAAAGTGGATAATCCGTTGGTAAGGACTTTTAGTAATGGATTGTCTGTCGCTAAAAGTCCGTTGCCTATAATCCCGTTACTAAAAGTTTTGCGACGGAATTTGGTGATCCGTCTGTAAAATTTTTACTTTTACCGATGAAAATAATTACTTTTAGCGACCGAATTTTCCGTTGCTAAAGGTATTTACTATATTTGTTCTAATTTTTAAATTTCTCAAAAAAATCTTTTAGCGACATAATTTCCATTGCCAAAAGCCCATCGCAAAAGTCTTTAGCGACATTAATTTCTTTGCTAAATGTCTCTCTAAATCATTTACCAATAGATCCGTTGCTAAAGCCTGTCTCTAAAAATATTTACTATTTTATAGAAGGACTTTTAGAGACGGAGTTCCGTCCCTAAAACCCAAAAAGCTATTTTTTTGTTTTTATTAATCTTCTAAATGCCAAATTTGTTTCATACAAATAATTCTAATCAACTACCATCAATAATTTAATTATTTAAACAAGCATTCATCTCTACCAAATTTCAAGTAAAACAAATAAGATTTACATTAGATATTCACTGAATATAATATATAATATATTACATCGTACAATCTCAGAAAAAAAAATGCAAGTTACATTGAAACTAAAAAAATTATAAACCAAGGATTTGCTCCAAAGACTGCACAAGAAAAACAAAATACAAGTTAACAATTTGACTGCAATTAGTTATTATATTACCTTCATCTAAGCTCAGTAAAAACCCATGCAGTGATATTTCCTAACAAGAGATGAAGGAAAGATAATAATCGTGTAATATATAGCTAAAGATAATTTTTATAAAAGAGATTGGTTGCTATAATTTGGTGCAAAAAAAATACAAGTTAACAATTTGACTGCAATTAGTTATTATATTACCTTCATCTAAGCTTAGTAAAAGCCCATGCAGTGATATTTCCTATCAAGAGATGAAGGAAAGAAAATAATCGTGTAATATAGCTAAAGATAATTTTTATAAAAGAAATCGGCTGCTATAATTTGGTGCATTTTTAAAGTCATACAGTGTCTATTGTACTCCTTCCAAAGAATGAGGTTTAGAACCATACCAAAATTACTGCCGAAGGATTCATGTCATAAAAATAACAAGAACATTAGACACCATCCCAAAGACTATTACTTAGAGCATTCAACAACAAATTAATGTAATTGAATTCAGACGTCCCCACAATATAAAGGTTAACAATGCTTCCCAGATTACCTCAAAGGGAAAAGGCTCACCTCATGTGGAATCTGCCTCACAAAACCAAATATCCAAACATCAAATAAAGCAATATAATGCTTTATTGGCACCGGCGGGGCTGTGGTGGGTGGGGTGGCATGGGGTGCGGCTGTGGGGGCCGTAGAGATAGAGAGAGAGAGAGAGAGAGCAGAGAAAAAATTAGAAGACATGATTTTATCTATATATTCATTTGAATAGAAAAGAATTATTTTCAAGAAAATTAAAGAATAATACCTACTCCGAAATAATACCAAATTCAAGTTACAAAAATGATAAGAGATGATACGACCAAGTAAGCTATGATACTACAAAACAATATCTAATTCAGATTACAAAATTATTCAAAGAACCTAATTCATATCTCAAAATAATACTACCAAGTAAGCTATGAAATACCTAACTTAAACATGTTGCAGAAATAAACATTCCCGATTTTTAAGGAACCTGGAGGATTATGTGCACCCTTATCCCAAACATGCCATAAATGCAGCTCATTAAATCTGGTTTGGTCCCTCCAATACCATTCATTTCTTTTCCTTAAACTTGAGTTTACCATTCATGTATTTTGGCAGCAGAATGAATTCCTACTTATTTAGCAAAAAGATAAGTTCAATGGAGTTCCAGTTCTGAATCCTAACACCATGATCATGACCAACTGAATCTAAAACTGGTAGCAATCTAACTAACTGTAATATCCTTCAAGAATACGCTAGCAGCTATTTATTCCGACTACATAAACGTTGAAGTAACTTACTGCATACTTAACATGTACCCCTGAAACACATGTTAGCATGAGTTTATATCTAAGATTAGAAGCACTGAAGCAGGAAGAATGAATTGCAAATTAAAAAGCTTGTATGGAGTAGCGGCCAGGACATTTGCAGAAGAACTAGACACTAAAAGCAAGAAAAGATGTCACAAGCTGTTTTCCGGTTCTGGCTTAGCTAACCTTGGATTTGGGATTTGAAAGCAAGAAGTAGAAATTAAGCATGTGATAAGATTAATTTAGCTAACCTTGGATTTGGGATTTGAATAAGGAGAGAAGAAGGCAGAGGCCCCGACATAGCCTTCGGCAGAGGCGTCGATGGCTTGTGGTCATGCGATGGAGGCGTCGATAGCTTATGGTGGAGCCGTCGATAGCTTATGGTGGAGCCGTCGATAGCTTTTGGCTGTACGGTGGGGAGTGGCAGAGTCGATGACTGTTGGCTACGTGAGAGAGTCAGAAGGTTGGAATATAGGGTTTGGGAGTAAAGAGCATATATATAGTATAGGATGGATGACTAAGATCAACTGATATATTAGGGTAAGTAAATGGACTTTTACCGATGGAACAAATCCGTCGCTAAACGTAATTTAAAAATTATTTTCTAAAAAAAGAGTTTTTCAAAAAAGGAAGAATTTCACAAATTCAAATTAGCGACGGATTTACCGTCGGTAAATGTTCATCGCTAAAGATATTACGGACCGAAAATTCCATTGGTAAATCTTTTTAGCGACGGACATTTACCGACGAACATATTCGTCGCTAAAAGTACTTTTTAGAGACGGAAATTGGTTTGTCGCTAAAAACAATTTTTCTTGCAGTGTTAGATGCCCGTGTGCAAGTTACAATCTGTTGGAATGAAAAGAGACTATTTTTGTTAGATTAGATCTTTACCAAAATGGCTTTATACATGACTATACCTTATGGTTTCAACATGGAAAAGAAACACACGCGCAGCAGACCTCTGTAACTATGCAAAATGAGGGAGTGGATGAAGGCAATAGGTATCAGGACATCGTAACTGATGTTGGTCGTGCTGAGTTTGATTATAATGATCATCATTCGGCTGAGCCTAATGATATGGCTCAAAACTTCTACGATCTGCTCAGAGAAGCAGATGAGGCAATATGGTTTGGCACTAAGAAGCATAGTTGGTTATCAGTGGTAACTAGGTTACTGCACTTGAAGTCCAAGAGTGGAATGAGTGAAAAAGCATTTAACCTTGTGGTGACTTTATGAAAGAATTATTGCCGCCAAACAAAAAATTATTGGGGTCGTATTACGATGTAAAGAAAATGGTTATGACACTTGGTTTGGGGTATGAGAAGATACATGCGTGCGATAATAATTGTGCAATATTTTGAAATGAGTATAAGTATTTAACAAATTGTCTGTTTGTAATCACCCAAGTTACAAACCAAACAAGGGGAAATAGAAGAACGTACCTATGAAGATATTACGATACTTTCTGGTTGCACCAAGACTTCAAAGGATATATTACTCACGGAAGACTGCTGCGCATATGAGGTATGTTGACACTCGTCCCAAACAAAATGGTATGAAGAGTCATCCGGCTGATGCAGAGGCATGGAAGCTGCACCTTACTTTTGTTGAAGATGCTCAGAATGTGAGACTTGAGTTGGCAAATGATGGATTCAATGCATTTGTACATGTGTATGTCAGTTCTCATTCCAAAGCCAAATAGACCCCAGAAGGGACATAAATATGTATTTGAGACTGTTGATTGATAAGCTTAAGATGTTATGGGATCAGGGTGTTTCCGACCTTTGATGCATCTCTCAAGGAGAACTTCCAAATGAGGGCTACCGTGATGAGGACCATTTATGACTTTTCGGCTTTAGAGATTATGGCGACTTAGAGCATGGATGGTAAATTGGCTTGTTCTTGTTGCATGGACTTAAACAACGGGTCCACCTTAAAGTACGGGAGCAAGCCTTGTTTTTTTAAATGCCATAAAAAAATATTACCTGTGGATCATCCTTTTTGAAAGCAAAAGGATAATTTTGACAAAATAGTTGAGCCTCGTGTTATGACGGTAGACCATTTACCTGGGATGAGGTGTTGAGATATGTCAATGCACTTGAGAATATACCACCTTCTGGGAAAAGTTTTGCAGATCAGAAATTTTCGGGGTTCACTCGAACACACAATTTGAGGGAAAAAAGTATCTTTTGGGAGTTATTCTATTGGCCAACGCTTCTTAATTGACACAATTTGGATGTGATGCACATTGAGAAGAACTTCTTTGACAATATATTTAACACAATGATGAATGTCAAGGAAAAAAAATCAAAGGATAACATAAAGGCAAGGAAAGAGCTGCAGAGAATGGGCGTACAGTCTGAATTGCATCATGTAGTGATTACTAGGAAGATTGTATTGTCAAAAGCATCATACACATTAGATAAGGTCCAAATAGGACAAGTATGTCAGTGGGGCAAAAATTGAAGCTCCCAGATGGCTACGCAGTAAATATATCCCGTTGCGACATGTCTTTGATTGTAAGTTTTACGGGATAAAAGGCCATGATTGTCATGTCTTTATGGAAAGACTTCTTCCTCTTGCGACCCGCGAGTTTTTGCCAAAGCTAGTATGTGAAGCTTTCGCCGACCTTTCCCATTTCTTTCGTGATTTGTGTTCGAAAGTCATCAAGGTAAAAGATGTGGAGATCCTTGAAAAAGGTATTGTAGAAACAATGCACAAGTTCAAGAAGATCTTTCCACCATCATTCTTTGATTCAATGGAATGCTTACCTGTTCACTTAGCTTATGAAGCTAAAGTGGGTGTGGACCAATGCAGTATCGATGAATGTACCCGTTTGAGAGGTATTTTTTTGCATTATTTGCTCTCATATTGTGTATTACCTTTGCAATCAAGTTTAATTCAGCAAAAATGTATACAAATTGGGTGTGTGCTTGGATTGAAGAAAAAGGTTCGTAATAAGGCTTGCGTAGAGGATTTGATTGCGAAGGCCTACATTGTTGAGGAACTTGTTAATTTTTTCTCCCTTTATTGACACAAGGTTGAATCGACTGAGTCGAAATGAGGATGGGGAACAACTTGCAGATTTAGAAGGTCGATTATCAATATTCACTCAGTCGGGTTGCCATTTTGGATCTCTACTCGTTGGTTAAGTAATGAGGAGCATGATGTCGTATTACTGTATGCCCTTCTTAATTGCCCAAAAGCTCAAGAATTCATTGAGTAAGTAATTTTACTTCATATGTATTAAGCTTATGAGTGTAAGAGATTTATAATCACTTGTTTAATTTGTAGCGAGTTCGATAAGGAAGCAACTTTTGTCAATCCAACAATATCTGATAAAGAACTTGAAGAAAAACGAACAAAGAGTTTATTAGATGGTTCTAATTACAGGTAAGTATTGAAACTAAATATTAGATGAATGATATCTTTGTATATCAAGCTCAATATATGATATTTCTTTTTTAAACTTGGTGTTGTAGGTTCAGCGGAATAACGAACATTTTGATGCTTGTTTGAAAGACCTTGATTGGGGCCTAATAAACTCATGCTATGTTATAAAGGTTTTATAGTAAATGACTTTAGGTTTAACACAAAGGAACATGACCAAGGTAAACAAACGCAAAATAATGGTGTTTTGGTGAAGAGGAACTGCTATAACGATACTGCTTGTGATTTCTAAAGACAACTTGACAAAATCATTGATTTAGAATAATTTGGTAAGGGAAATTGACAGGTTATGTTCATTTGTACATGATTTGACATTACGTCAAGAACCAATTTTCCTGTTAGTAGACATGAGATTGTCGATGTAGCATGAAATCAAGGCTGGCATCAAATGACCCATTCATCTTTGCTTTTCAAGCTTCATAAGTCTTTTATGCAGATGCCATTTCAAAAAGGAATATGAAATGGTCATCAATTATGAGGTCCAAGAAAGTTGAAGTTCCATATGTACCAGATACGTACCAAGAGGATGAAGCTTCTGCTCCGTTATCTGTTGGAGTAGATGAGAGCGTTGATGATGTGCCGCTTCAAGCAGTGGGTCAAGTTAGAAAGGAAGTAGGAGATGATGAGATTAGTGCAATGTATGATCATTATCATGATCATGAGACAAGTGGTGATGATGGTGAAAAAGATGAAGATGAAGATGAAGAGGAAGAGAAACATGAAAATGAAGAAGATGAAGAGTTTGATTAAACATGTTGTATTGATGATGATTCTGAAGTATTTTGTGGACACATTAGCCAGCTGTCATGTGATTCAAATTATGGTGTTTAATTTTGTTTGTTAAATGCACGTTTATGAACTTGATATTTCACATGTATATATGCTTATATTAATTCATTAGATTTGAACTTTTACTTGATCAATTGTTAGGTTTTATTAGTTACGATGCAGCGCTCCACCAGCTCCTGGGGTCGAGCACGATCTCGAGCCTGGGCGTCATCAGTTGCATATGCAAGTGCAAGTGGTATAACTATAACTTAATTACATTTCTTTCTTTGTCCTTTGTTTGTTTATTAATAATTTTCTATTACATTTACGGCTCCTTGCCTGGTGGAGGTCCGACACGTAGTGTGTTAGGTCGAGCAGGTCAACCAATGAAAACAATGGAGATTATTGATGGAAAGTACATGCCAACTCAGTAGTATTTGATATTGTTTGCTTATGTTACATCAGTTCAATAGTAGTTGATCTTATTTGTTTACGATTGCTTATAGAGTTCTATTGTTTTCTAGCTTTGTTAGTGATATTTATGTATATAATTATATAGCATTGAAAATGACAAAGTAATGACAACAATAAGTGATATTGTGAAATCATGCATTAGAGGACCTTGGTCTGTGCGGTTTGATTAGAAGGACGAAATAGTTTTAAAGGAGCATATTTGGAATAGGTTCTTTGTAAGTTGAGTTCATGTGTTTGATACATAAGACCAATTACTTGATTATGTTCATGATAAGTCTCACTTTATAGCGTGCATTGTAGCAGGATTCTTTGACATTTTTGGACTTGGTAGAGGGTAAGAGAGCTTTCTTCAAGCACATAAAACAATAATATCACAAGTGGTTCTGTGCAGCGAGGGCACATGCGCGAAAATGTTAAGGGCAAGGAGCTGATTTGGAGATGTGGAAAGCTCACCCTCTTTGGTGGCTAACCGCAACTATTTGGGTCTCAACGGTGGATAAATGCAAACACGAGGAGTGGGAACGCAAATCTAAGCAAGGCAAGAGTGCACGCAACAACAATGCCTCTCGTACTGGTGGTTCCATGCCACATCCTATCCTCGAGCATAAGAGGCGTGTACAAAATCCAATGTTGAATAAAGCACAAGCCAGGCTAGTAGTCTACGAGGACACCCACCCTCTGAAGAATAGGCAAGCCAATCCATATGTAAACGAGAAAGCAGAGAAATTTAGGATAATAAACCATTTCACTTTATATATTAGTTATTGCCTAAATCTAAAAGTGTAGCAGTAAACAGGAATATTCTAATGCCTAAAGTCTAAACTAGAAGAACAATATATTGCATAGATATAAATGGATGATGAAATGTTTGGTCATTTCTGCCCCTTGCCTTTCTAACATGCAAATTGGTATTTTTAACTGTATAATTGTCTCAACACATGCATTGCATTGTCCGCAAGATGCCTTTAAATCTAAGGTGGAAGGTGCTCAAGAAAATGACCTGTGAGGATGATGTTGAGGAGATATGGCTCACCGTACTGGATGTCCTGGACAAGAAGGGATGTGCAGTGGGCCTTGGAACTCGTGGACCACCACCACTTAATATCCTGGAATTTTCAAACGTTAACACTCGCTCGATCATGTACTCTAAGATAATAATATCTCAAACTCAACCAAATAAAGCCACAAACTGTCAGAGCAACTAAATCATTAATCATAATCTTAGTAAACTATCGTAGATGAAACATTGGTCTAAGTCTTAAATTTTAAATAGAACTATTCACCCACACAGTAACTTAAATTCACTAGCTCGCTTGCCTCTAGTCCAGTTTCAAGTAATCTAACGCTGGTTACTACCTGCAGAAAGGAAGTCAAAGGAGAGTGAGCTTTTGAGAGCTCGATAAGGTCGATCGATCAAGGATTTAAAAACAAAATGATTCGAACGATTTTACATTTAAGTTAAATAACAACTTTAAGAACGGATTTTAAATGAAACGAATGCATTTTGACATAAACATAAGGACGAGTATCAACTTAGTCCCTCAAATCAATAGTGATTCAAGACACTTTGTGTATAATAAAATAGAAATAGATAACATTGAACATGAGCAATAAACTATAGTAAAGCCACTCGGACAGTACTCGATACACTTTACATATGCATATGTACACTGACTAATCCATTTAGGTACTAGTTTAACCAACTAACAGACCATCCTTAGAGTTCAATAGAATTCGTAAAGCTGTTAAAATAAAATATTTAAAATCAGAACAATGACGTAAGGTTCGGAAAGAAAATCCGTGCCTCGATCTAAGCTATGCGCTAGTTGCTGTGCAACTCGTTCATATCCTTTGATTTTACATATATTAGCAAACTATTTATCAGAATAGGATCTAACTTCATAATACTATAAACCTAATACAATTTTCTTTGACGCTGCTCACTAACACCAACCAAATAAAAATGGGTCCCACATATGGCCAACTTAACCGATAACCGCACTCTCTCTTTGCGGCGTTACAGTATCCCACACTTCAAAAGAAATCCTTATAAATTACCTTATAACTTAAAATAGCATAACAAGTTAAAAATATGAATTTTTTGAATTTTAAATATTTTGCATTAAGAAAATGATTTTCGTAAATACTATAAAAACCCAAAAAAAAGTAATTAATACTTTTAGATCAAATCAAAGTCATATAATTTTCATGACAACCTCAAAATGTTTGAGGAAAATACTAAAACAAAAATTAGATTTTAAAAGCACCAAAATTATTTTTAAATCATCTATTTTTTTTAAAACAAATGAGATACAAAATTAGTACAAAATCAACTCTAAAAATTATGAAATTAAAACTGACACTTCTTTATATCATAGAAATAGTATTGAAAATTTCCCAAAATTTATTAGGATTTTCAAAGGCTCCAAATTGATTTTAGGAAAACTGAATTTCGGAAATTATTAAAAATACCGAATGATATCAGAAAAGTACAAAAGTTTAACAGTAATCCAATTATAGCTCTAAGAAACTTCCTACAAAGTTTTAGTATTTTTTGACAATCATGAATTACTCAACAGTCATGCGGTACAACTGCGCGTGCACAATGTACCACCTTACAGCATAAACCCATTACCCACTTCTTTCTTCTTCTTCTTTCTCTGAAACACAGCCACAAAACAGCTGAATTCCTCGTCTCACGGTTGTAACCCCCAATTTATCCCACGCTCATTCACTCTAAAGCAGTCAAACACTTTCTCATCTCCTTCAAACATTCACACTCAAACTATTTACACTCATCCCACATTCAAACATATATACACAAAGTAATTCCACACAAACTCTACCCAGTACGTAACATTCCCAAAGTTACACAGGCTACACACTCATGAGGACCTACCACACACACGTTTGAGCACCCACTAGCACACACTTTCTCAGGGCTATGGTTGCCCACGCTTACCCTCACGGCTGTCTTCAGTCTTCCTCACACACTCTTGTTCACACACAATACATGTATAGGACACTCATGCCCACTCCCTTGCAGCCTCACACACGAACATACACATATAACTCACTCGCCTAATTATTGTAACGTAAGAGAAAAATGAAAGGATCAAAACTTATCCGAAAATCGCAACTCGCCGAAATTTTAATATGTTGTTTCCCTTTCTCTTTCTCACGAACACATAGCTCTCTCTCTCTCTCTCTCTCTCTCTCTCTCTCTCTCTCTCTCTTCCCTTTTCCCTTTTCAGTGTCTTTGTTCTCCTCTATTTCTCCGTAACTTTAGAGCAAATCTGCTCTCTCTTCTCTGTCTTTTATAACCGAACGGCAATTGCTCTTTCTCTTTGTAACGGAAGACTTCCTCTAATGGTAAGTTAATTCTTTTCCTAATTTTCCATATCTTTCCTAAATAAAAGGTTTGACACTAATTTTTCAAATAAATACTTTTGAATATATTTTATCTATTTATTTATTTACTAACCCGCTTTACCAATCGTCGCTAATAGTTGCCAATAAAATTCGGTCATACCAATTGTCACTAAAGACCTAAATCGGTATCACTTATACTGCATCTGTTAACTTATAGCCTTTGGTTTTCTAAAATTTTTGCTAAAATCATAATTTTTAATGTACACCAATTTGTCACTAAAGGTCTCCAAAAATATCATTACGCTACTTATCACTAAAGACCTCAATCAATAATGACTACCAGTAAATTTACAACTTACGGTTCCTAAAACTTTAGTCACTAAAGGTTACCGGCAAGATATCGTCTATGCAAAATCAACTTACATATTGCGTATGAAAATCATTGCAAAAGAACTCAAATAATTATTTATAAACTTGTCGCCAAAGAAATAAACGTGCTATAGTCTACCCTACAATAAACTTCATTTATTGCAACTAATAATCATTTAAAAAGATGTCATTAAACGTCCTAAATGATACCGCTCGCAACAACTGTCGCAAAAGATCATCTAGTATCACTTACAAAAATTATCATCTAAGAAATATATAATCAGCTAAATTTATCATGAGTCCAACCTTAGGTTTAGGGTATTACATCCATGGTCGAGGATTGCAGGAGGTTCATCTAGACGTATCACTGCCACACAATATGTGAATGAGGATGTCCCCAAGCACTAGAAGCCACAACTGCATATACTACAAAAAAGTGATCTGTCGCGATGCTTTATGCCGGCGCGTGCTCAAAGGCATTGCTGTATACGGACAGGCTACAACAGTGCCTCTACAATGACCGCCGTTATAGAACCTATAGCAACGCTTTAAGCTGGCAGTCAAATGTATGAACGCAAAAATTTAGCGCTAAAATACTATCTATGCCGACGGTATAATTGTTTTAGCCAACTCGTTGACTGTCAGCATAGAAAATGATGGTTTACATTCAATTTTTCTCCTTTTCATTGTTTTATTCAAGTAAATGCACGACTCTGTTCTTTCTCTCAGTTTCTCACATGTCTCTCTCACACCACTCAACCAGACCATGCTGTGTCATGTTCCTCTCTCTCTCCCTCCCCCCCCCCCCCACCCCATTCCTTTATGTTCTCCATTCTCCATTAATCCGTCCAGATTAAACATGCTTTGGGATTTCAGATTGAAGTCTAGATGCTTCTCTGAAAAGATTCTTCCAGATTGAACACATTTGGGATTCCATCTAATGAGGTAGCTATTTCTTTCACCCATTCAAGGATTGTTGTACAATTGATTATTTCCATCATGTTTTAGAAATATTTGTATGTTCTGATTCAAAATTTCATACATCTGGGTCTCGTGGAGTTGTCCGGCAGCAGCCCACTTGCCTCTCTTTTTCCTCCAAATTAGTCGTGAGTTAGCAGAGGTAAGCCTTTGGCATTTTCTTTATAATTTTTGTTCTTTTTCCATTCCAGGCTTTTTGTTTTGACTGCATACACTACAAGAAAAGAGGTCTATAGTGACGAAAAAGCCAACGGTACACAGGGGCCCGTAGGCACAAGTGTTGTTATGCCAACGGTAATAACAGCCCGTGGGCACAAGTGTTGTTATGCCAACGGTACAGAAGGGCCCGTGGGCATAAGTGTTATTATGTCAATGGTATACAAGGGCCCGTGGGCACAAGTCTTGTTATGCCAACGGCAACAAAGGTCTGTGGGCATAAGTTTTGTTATGCCAATGGATACATGTATTTGGGTTCGATTGATAGCTACTATGCTTCCAAAGTTTTAATCTAATTTCTTAAGATTTTTAATTTTTTCTTGAAAGTAAATATTAGTTGTCACAAACAAATTGGCTACAATTATGACTCTAATCTTTGAAATAATAACTACCCATTTTAACGTCTTAAATATTGACCACTACTATACAACAACAGTCACAGCAACGACAACCTCATAAATTACAGTCACCTCAGTCACGATCACCGCCAATCAACCTCCACTGCCCACCGATTACCCTTCACTGCCCACCGACAATAATCGCTACTATACCGCCACAATCAATACTCACTACCTCCACTAGGCACATGCCAACTACCCACTAATCGCCCAACCATGAGCTCCATCAACTAATCACCAATGACGGTGGTGATAGGCTCAACGACCGCAATTATGATGGTGGCCGGTATATCAATTTATTCTGGTAAATCTATCTGCAATAGTAGAAACCCAGCCACCTCTACTATTCTGAGAGTTATTTCTTCCCTCAATCTCCTTTCTTTCCTTCTCACACATAGCACACTGCACTTAATTCAGCTGTGATGGTGGCCGGCTAGTCTCTAATTTCAAACAATTAGACAGTGCACGAAAGTCGATGGTGGTGATCAGGTTGTTGGGAGAGGCGCAGATGGGGTATTTATGTGTCTCTTTGTGTGTTGGGGGGTGGATGATGAGTAGGGGGTGGTATGGACGTGGGGTTGATCGATCGGTAGTTGAAGGTGGGTGGGGGATTGTGCGGTGGTGGAAAGGTGGTAAAGAAGGGGAGCGGGGGGCAGGCATGATGGTGGTGGGAAGGGTTAGGAGGTGGGTTTTGACGAAAAGTCAATGACTGTTGATTCAAGTGCTATTATGCAAACTGTTGACTTATATTCCAGATGATTCATGAGGGTCAAAGCCCACGGCTCACAATTGTGGAGATTGGAGTAAAAATTGGCTGGTTAATTAGGCAAGCATGAAAACTTTTAAAAAAAATTAGCAGGTTAATCGGGCGGGCATGAAAACTTAGAAAAAAATTAACGGGCATAAAATTAGGAAGCACGTATTAGTATGAAAAATTCGCAGGTTAATTAGGCAGGCATGAAATCTTATCAAAAAAAATTAGTGGGTAAAAATTGGAGGGTTAATTAGGCGGGCATGGAAATTTATCAGAGAAAAATTAGTGGGTAAAAATTGACGGATTAATTAGGCGAGCATGAAAACTTATCAGAAAAAATTAGGCGTAAAAATTGGTGGGCATTATCAGAGAAAAATTAGGGGCATAAAAATTAGGATGTACGTATCACAAATTTGCTCTGATAACCAGATCTGCTCCTTCTCTCTCTCTCTCTCTCTCTCTCTCTCTCTCTCTCTCTCTCATCACACAAACACAAACACGACGCAGCCCCTGTCACATGCCATCTCCGCCGCTGCTCTTCTCGTCTCCGTCACTGTTGCCACTTCTCTGCTCGCTGCCACTGCCCTCCTCTGCTGCCGTTGCCGCCCTGCAGTCCACCACTTCCGCCTCTCTCTCTCTCTCTCTCTCTCTCTCTCCGGCACTGCCACATGTAAAAACTCCGCCTCATGCCAGTTTTAATTCCACCCATTTTTTGCAATTCTGGATTGTTTGTGAAGGTGGGTTCGGATGGGGGTGTGTGTGATGAGAAACAATTATGTTAAGCACATTTTTTAGATCACAATTATGTTTGTGGAGGTGGGTTCGTTTGTATCTTTCGTTTTAGTTTTAAATGGTGACAGCTATAAATCCCCAATGCTATCCTTTTATTGGAAAGTCATTAACCTTTCATGTTCTTCATCTTCTAATAAAGGAAATTTGTATTCTGTATCCAATCCTATGAAGTGATGTGTTTAGGTATGCTTGTAGCTGTGCTTTGCAAGTTCAAGGAATTAATACTTTGGTTTCTAATTTATGCAGTTATTTTCTTGAGCTTTTGGGCAGAGGTGCATTACAACTCAATTTATTCGGAAGCCTAGGTACTGCAGAAATTTTGATTTTGTTATATACTAATTTTATACATTATGGTTTCACATACAATGTGATTCCTTAGCACTTTTGAGCTATATACTACATATATCCCGATTTCCCATATTGTTTTCACATGGAGTTCCCCAAGTCGTTTTAGCTACTTTTTGCTTTCATTGTGAGAAGATTTTATTGTTTTTCACTATCTTGCCCAGCGTATTGGATTACCTGAAGAAGCTGTACAATGTTTGTTCACCTTTGTTCTCCCTTAGCATCATTGTGAATTCCGTCTGTAGCAACAACTGCTATATGCTCTTTTTGATTGCGCCGTCTCTATGCTCTCAGGCCAGGAAAAGATGATGTATGTCATTGTATATTAAACCAAAATTGTAATTCAAAGAACATATAATTCTGTCAAGGCACAAAGCTACTCATATAGGAGCTAGACATCAAGGGAACGTAATTTGACACCAAAAAGAACGTAATTTTATCTTCACAAACTGTTTTTGACACCAAAAAGAATGGGGCCGAAGCTGTTTAGCGTAAGTGGTAGAAATTACCTGTGCAGAGTTGAACATCACTAGAAAATTATACTCCGCATTAGAGAAAAGACATTTGAATGTTATGTGATATTACTGTCAGTGAAAATATGGTAGTTTTCTTAAGGAACAAACCCAATAAGACCATATTTTCTTTTTCCGTAACGAATAAACCCAAATTGCCAATAGGCCGATTATAATGTTGTGTTTGACTACTATTGGTTTTGCAATAAAAAATCTTTGGGGCCAAACAATACAGTATGATGCGTGTAATCTCTTAGTATACTAACCTACTATCTCTGGAAGAGAACTTATGGCAACTGGACCATCGAGACTAATGCAGTACTTGTCCGAGTTGAACGTGCTATAATCTCTTAAAAAACTATACAAAACCTGTAAGTTAGCCTATCTTTTGTAGATTTATAAATATGTGTATGTAGGTGTACGTGCTTGTATGTGTCGAATTGATTGAGAGTTGGGTTTTTTCGTGCCTGTTTGATCTATTAATTTGATCGAATGTGTGAATTTGGGTTTTCTTGTGTGGAATTAATCCGTTCTTCCTCACCACTCCATGTATGTCCGCTGGGTCGGACGTGGTAGACTACTTCCCTAGTTTCTAACTAGGTTAGAAATCCAATCCCATGCTCAAACCTACCCTCTTTGTATATTCTCGTACAACATCCAACTTAATTCTTCATGTTTTGATAGGTGCATATATTACATTAGTTCTGACTAGGTTAAATGCATGAACAAAGATACCATGGACAAAGAATGGTTAAACCTCTCAAGGGCATCTCCGGCGTACTACCAAGGCGTTAATAGTTTTCTTGATTTTGCATTTGATAATGTGGGTACAACTTCAGGAGAGATTTTGTGTCCTTGTACGAGGTGTGTCAACTGTTTATTTCAAAATTGGGATACAATGGAGGAACATTTGGTTAGGAGGGGCTTTGCAAGCCACTTTTGGGTATGGACTAAACATGGCGAGGTTGAAGGCGATGGTAATCTGACACCTGACGATGATGTTGGTAACGAGGATGCCACGACCGAAGTCGATGCCGAAGTAAATTTAATGCCTGAACTGGTAAATGATGTCTTCAGAAATCAATTTCAAGACGATCCTTGCACCGAAGCTGCAAAATTTGAGATGTACATGAATGAAGCAAACCAAGAACTATATCCAGGATGCAAGTCTGAGACTAAGTTGTCTTTCATCGACTGTTCCAGGAAGAGGTAGAGGCCCCACGATCTGAAGACCAGTTTTCAAAGGCTCCAGACGATGATCGTTCACAATTTGAGGGTTCATAGGCGGAGACAGAGGGTTCTAGCATACCAGGTTATGATATTACTTTATACTTTAGAAATGAAACTGGATTATTGTGAGCTTACTTTGTCCAAAATTCGATAAAATCGATTATTTAACACGTGTTACAACTCGTAGTTTATGTCTAATCAAATACTATTTTCAGCTCCAAAGAAGGCTCGAAGATCCACAATGTGCACAAGTGTTTGGGCAAGGGAGACGCAAAAGTTTGTGGGGTACAATAACTATGGGCAAATGTATACCGGTGCTGAAAGAGAGATATCTGTGTGGCTTGGGATCTTAGCTCGCAAGTCCAATATCTTCCCGATTCATACAGCAACTTTAAGAGATTTCACGCAACGTGATCTGGATGTTGAGTGGGCTGAAATAACAGTATAACTGTCTCTAGATTGTATACTTACTCCTTTCATTTTGTTGATAAGTACCTATCAACTTTTCCATTTTTGGATTGTAATTCAATGCACTTGCCAATGTTTCAACTACTGAAATTGATATGGAAATTGTGTATTTCCTGTTGAGATTTAAATTGTGCTTGCAGAAACGTTACACGACAGACCATTCACTAGCGAAAAAGCATATATTTGAGAGGCTTGACAACATGTGGAGATGTTGGAGGTATGAGTTAAAGCAAAGTACTTTGTGGAGGGTGATCGAGCAAAATCTTTGCATAATTTGAATGATCCGAGGGTGGACAAAAGCCAGTGGGAGGTATTAGTTAACTTTTGGTTAACTGATGAAGCAAAGGTAAGTTATCATTTGCATGATACATTTAGTGACATTTATGCTTCGTGTACTAACTTGAAAATGAAAACCAGAAAAAGTCGACAACAAACTCAAACAACCGAAGAGGAAACTTCATAGGGCATACATTAGGCTCAAAGTCTATGCCAAAGAAGCAGCAAGAACTGGTGAAAACTTTGTTAATACGTGACAAATGTATGTCATGTGTATATGTGGATCAGTGACGTGTACTTACTTGCTATTGTTTATTACTTGGTAGTACGTGAAAGATGGAAAGATTCGTTCGCGAACGGAGATTTACGTAGTCTCACGCACTCACAAGGATGGGACTGTCCTCGAGTCTGCAAAAGGAAAGTTAGCACGTTCTATACAACATCTCTTCATTGTCTAGAGACACTTGTTCTGTCAACTAGTTATATTCCATTCTTCCACTTGCTTCCAGCTTCTAACTTTGTCCGTTCCCATTGAACGCTGCTCATCACTGTAGGAAGTTAAAATTAGCATGTTGCTTGAGTCACAGTTATCTTTACATTTTCTGGTTGTAGCACCCCGTACTTTGTGTATGTTTCTTCTTGGAAGACTGATCCTCCAATCTGCATTTCTGTTGGGTATTGTTGCACTTTTTTGCCAATATTCATCAAAGTGCTGGTCAAGTAGTCATCAAAAACATGTTCTTTTTGTCATGCGCCTAAGATAGAGTTGGTTTTCTGTCCATACTGAAAGCAATCTAGAGATTTCATATAGCAATGCAATTTTGTCATCAGTTGTAGCAGGATGCAAAATAATAAAACCTGAGTTATATCGTAGGTTTCTTTTTTACAGCAGGTCTTCGGTTGGCATGCTGACTTGCCACCCAGCAATACTTGAGTACACTTAAGCTTGGAAAAGTCACTTGTTGTGGCCGTTGCTGATGTGACTTTTAGTGTGGAGTAACCGAGCAAGTAGTTAGTCAACTTGGAAGGCAGCCTCTGAGGATTCCATGTATTTTTTTATTGCGTTGATAAAAAAAATGTATGAAAAGCCAGTAAGGTAGCCTTCTAGGTAGCTATAGAAGACAACAACTCATTGTTATCTCTATTACAGCCACAAAATAATAAATTACATCACGCAGTTCAGAACCGACCTTTTTATTTTTGCTATTCCTCTATGCAAATTGTTTTTGCTGTAACATTTTCTTTAGGGTACATATTTAGCATATAAGAATCAAGAACTTCAAATTAAAGAATCTAGTAGCTTGTAACAAATACTTTATTTGCTGCACTTGAACTAGTGAGGTTATGTAACAAATTTGGATGGAGTATTAGAAGGGAAACATCCATTAGATAATGAACTATTGGTTCTAAGCCATCTCTGGCGATTGTTTTCTCTTAAGCCTTTTTTTGGTCACTTGAGCACCTGAACCAGTTTGAGGAGTCCATGGCTGGGTAAGACTGTGCAGACATCATATGCTAATTGAGCTTTGCTTGCCCAAGCCCCCCGTGTCCAATCTTGGTCGGAGTTAGGTGACTCAAGTTGAGTAAGTAAGAGCTTCAGACCCCATGTGTTAACGTGCTTATAGATATATTAGTTGGTAGACAGTTTTGTTCTAAAGAAAAGCTGAAGAAGAAGGTTGGCCTTTGGCCTAGTGCGTGAGACTCCCGTTGCAACCACTTGGAAGAACAAGCAACTCCGTATCTTCTTTAACCTAAAGGTCTCTGCTTCCAACCTAAGTTAACCATTTGCACCTACTAATATTTATTCTCTACTCCATATCAGTATTTGTCATCATCATCGTCATCATTGTCAGCATCAAAGTCTCTGTCAAAACTAGTTGGGATTGGGTAAGTAAATCCTTTCCTTCCAGCCTTCCCTATCCAAGCATTTGTATTAAATACATAGCTATCAGGTCTTTCTCATTGCTTCTCTGCATGTAATTTCGCAGACCATATCCTATATGGATCATCAACATAGTGGAAATAGCCCCTATTTGGAGAGGATTAAGAGTGTTGTCAAATGATTTACAGGGACTGTAAAACTGCTGTACCAACTCAATGAATGAAAAGTCACTTGTTGCCTATATTATAGGCATACCTCAGTACCTTGTGGCCGTTGCTGATGTGATTTTCAGTGTGGAGTAAGTAGTTAGTCAA